>JAJONR010006066.1:0-37782 GCA_029582245.1 Solanum etuberosum | reverse complement strand
GGTAAAAGCATAAACTGATCTAATTCTGATTAGACCCTAACTTAATTACCAAAAACGGAATAAAATAATTGGGTAAGGAAAAGACTAAAATACCCTTTAAAAATCCGGATTGGACTTTCCTTATTTGAACAGCCCAACTTCCAATGGAAATATCTTACTCATACGAACTCGAAATCGCGCAAACTTGGCGGCGTTGGAAAGATTATTCCAAGATCTTTCCTACGATATCTGGAAACATACCTAAATCATCCTGAGCTAGGAGTTATGGTCGTTTGAAATTAGCCAAAACTCAACTTAAAATACTTAACAAAATTTCCAGATTTTTATAATCTTTCCAAAAATGGCTATTTCTAAATTTTTTACTTCTTCCTAGTTATTTCAATTTGCGAGATGTTACAAAAAGTCAACTGGTAAATGTCAAAGGAAAGAGGCCCATTGCCTAAGTTAAAGTAAACAATTATAGGCTTCTAGATGGAGGAATTTTGTACAAATTAGGTCAAGAAGAGTCCGAGAATCAGCCACAACAAAAGATTGTTTTCTGCCCAAGTTTTGAGAGAAGACTAGTTAAACTTTCCAAAATTGTCAAGATTTTTTTCTTAGTTGGATTTTATCTAGTTTCTTTATTTCGTTATAGGTTAGTTAATGTTTTCCTTAATTTATGGAATTCCTATAATTGTTTTATACTTTCCCAGAACTACTTAATTTATTGCTAGTTAGTTTACTTTATGCCTGACCCTTAAGCTTATTCTAAAGGGTCTTGGATGTCCTCCCCTTTTTCCTGTAAATAGGAATCATTTTTCATTCATTAAAGATAATTAGATTGATATTAATAATATTTTGCAAGTTTTGTTGAACCTTTGTTACTCTATTTTGGTTAATTTATCTTAAATCTTTACCTGTTTCATAGTTTATGGTATAAGGTCATTTACTTTTATGATATCACTGATTTCTTTTTGGTATTTTTTTAGACGGTGGTTAGTTTCATATATTAATTATTATCTTAAGTTACTCATAAAAAAAGTCAAGATCCGTATCTATTGTTATGATTCGTTTTCTCAAGTAAAGACATTAGATTTCATCTATATATGTATATTTTGTTACTTGAATCTTATCATGGCTTTAGAAAATCAGATCCTTAGAAATTCTTAGATCATTTCTTCGAATTTCACATATCTTTATTTCTAATTTTGTGATTCTTTTAGTTTTGCTTCCTCGCTGCAATATTCTATTATGAAATTAGAATCTTCTTAACCTCATTGTTATCACTATGTTATAATTCAGCTGCAAATGCTCCAATGAGAAGTTCTTGAAGAACAAAGTCTATAGTCTGTCTGAAACGTGATAGACCAATCGATTACAAAAAATAAAATTTCTTGAGGAAGGAGAAGAGTAAATGACCAAGATTTTTATGATAATGAGACAAGTGTTTTAAAAAAAGTATGACGACATAACACTTCATAAAATCTTGCAAATATTCATGTACTTGAAATGATTAAAAATGAAGAGATCTTGATAAGTTATGTCATATTGAAATCGAGTCAAATGACCGTTGACGGTTGATATGAAGTAGTGCTCAATGCTATATATGATGACGAGGATTTTGAATTCAAATATGGCATATAGTATGAACAGATAAATGTTTGGTCAAATAAAATGCACTATTCAAGTATGTTTTATTTCACTTAGAAAAGTGATGTTTTTAAACTTATAGTCTGTAGATCAAGATATAATGTTAGTGGGGATACAAATGAATCTTTGTGCGAAAGTATAATCGTAATAAAGTACGACTTGTACCTCGGGACATAAAGAATTTTTGCAAAAGTCCTAACATTATTAAATGAAGATATAATATTTATTTGTGGTGGATGCAATGAAGCTTTCTTCAGTCTTGCAATAGATGAAATACTTGTATATGTGTAATGAATGATTGTCATGTCTAAGTTAGACGATGAAGGTTGTATGAAGATTCTTGAAGAATTTAAAATGTCTTAAAGCGATTCCATTGAGTATCACAATGGTTGTAAGATTGCTTAAAGAAAGTTCAATTCCAATCTCATATAAATGATTAGAAAATATCATGTATTAGTGCAATGTTTTACATATAAATTGTTGATTATGCATATGTCGAAAATAATCAATGAAGTAAGTCGGGAGTGTGTTTGTTGAAATCAATGACAAATCATATTCAGGAAACGTGTGACTTTCCTTTGAAAAGGAATATTACAGTCACCTTATACGAAGATAATGTTAAATGTATAGCTCAATTGAAGGGATGATACATTAAATGAGACTGGACAAAGTATATTTCACCAGTAAATATTTTTACACATGATTTTCAACAAAATTGTGAAATAGAAGTTTAAAAGATCCGTTCAAGTAATAATCTTGCAGTCTTTTCACTAAGGCATTGTCAACATCAACATTTGAGAAGTTGAGATATAAGATTGGAATGCGTCGTCTTCGACATATCAAGTAAAACTTTCATCAAGGAAAGTAAAATACGCGTTGTACTCTTTTCCTTAACCATGGTTTTGTTCCTATTGAATTTTCTGATAAGATTTTTAATGGAGCAACATTCAAGGCGTATTATGAGATGTGCGTACTCTTTTTTCCTTCATAGACTTTTTCCTATTGAATTTTTTCTAGTAAGATTTTAACGAGGCACATTATCTACGGGCATCCAAGGGGGAGTGTTATAAATATATTGAATGAGTGAATTGTCCATTGAGTCAATACATGAACTACTTACATTATATTTCTATAGGTTCTATGATCCATTTTGGATAATAATATATCTATTAATTCAGACATTTAACATAGTGACTTTTGGAGTGATTTCTCAATCTATTAATAGGGTTCACATGATTTACCACTGTAAGTAAGACTTGAAAACATTTAAATAAGATGATCTCTATATTTTACTCTCCATTTCTTTTATCTATATTGTTTGTAGTATATTGCTTATGTTTTACGACAACATACTTTTTTTATTATTATTAGAGTATAATTTAAATTTCTACTGAAATTTGAATTCTATTTTTTTTTCCTCCAAGTTTTACCTAAGCCCTTTTGTCACAACCTTGGATGCTATTTGACAATTCAATTTTTTGCAAAAAATAAAATGTATTTGGAATTTTTCTGTTAGCATAAAGACAATGAAATCTAAACATATGCATGCATACGGTTGTGGAAAAAAACAAAAACATGAGACATAGAATGGTATCAATTTAATTAAACTTAGTATTCCAAAGTTTAAATAATTCAGTGAAATGCACGTGTGCCTACATTTTTAACATTACAAAGTAAACCTAAGATTAGCCTGACATTAAGGGGTATCCTAAGTGAAATCTGTCCTTTCTAAATCATTAAATTAATTTAAATAGTGGCTGACTAATAAGTGTTTCTTTTATTTTCATATTAGTTTTTTCGTTTCATATTATTTGGCCTCTATTAATCTGATCGACACTCCCTTTTTAAAAAGCTTTAATTGAAGATATTTTTTACTAATGAAAAAAGTTTTTTAAAAAGAACTCTTTTGTTTGCTAAAATATCTATTTTTAATATAAAGATCAATTAAAATGAAATCGAAAGAATAGTGATTTAAAATTAAAAATATGCCTTCAATAATCAATTCAATATAATCTCATAAATAAAATTCGAAAATAATAGAGTATAACAAATATTACTGTTATCTATTAATTAACCGTCTATTCTAATCGTGGATCTCCATACTTTTTAGTTTAGAATTCATATTTTGGATGAGTTGAAAAGATATATCATGGCCTTTCAAGATAAATTAATAATTTAAATAGTGGCTGACTAAGTAGATTTTAAATTTAAAGAATTCCTCCAAATTTCACCGGCAAAGATAGTTACTGCCACTTTGGCTACTTGTATGATATAAAATACTTTTTTTTTTTAAAAAAAATCTTATAATAAAAATATTTTTGTCTTTTTGTGTTTAATTAGTTTCTATTATATTATTTTAATATCTATGGATATGAACGAATTGCCAGCAATTGTCCTACAGAAAATTGGACACACTTGTCAGTGACCTTATCAATATCATAGGGACTTTATTTTATGGATATGAACAAATTACTTTTAAATAATGTCTTTCCAACTTTTTAAAATATATATGTCAAAATAGAATGATTCATTTTCAAAAGAGTAATGCATAATTAGACTTAGTTTTTGAATTCTTTAAAAGATTAATTTCAAATTATATGTCACTACAATATCCTTCTAATTGTTTTCCTTTACTATTTTGGTTTCACAGTGGATTAAAAAGATTGTTTTATTTATTATTAATAATGCTCTAGTCACTACTAAACATCACTATTTCCCACATAAAGAGGTTTAGCAGCTATTTCCATTAATATTTTAATTGAATTGATGAAAAAAAAAATTACCAGTGTTCTCACACGAATTAAAAAACTAGAAAGCTTCTGAGTATTTCAGTAATAATGTGTTTTTTCAATGAGCTGGTTCGATAAATATATGAAAAATTCATATTTTGTAACACAAATTTCTAATTAATTTGTGGTGAAAAAAATCTTAGTTTCTACTAATGAGAATTCCTTAAAATAAAGTTTAGTGTTAGGAAGTAAAACCTCCTAAACGTACGTCTCGAGCTCAAATACTAAAAATAGAAAGGTTTTTGATAGAAAACACTTATTTTTATCATATTTGCGGTAAATCCAAATTAATTGGAGTCCAATATAAGTCAAGTGTAAAAAGAAGAAGCAAACATCCAAGTACATATACATTTTCTTTTTAGAATTTAACTTAAATACATCATCAGACGACGAAAAGAATTTTTACGCTATTAAATTCTAAAAATTAATTATAAGTAACAGTTTTTGCATGATCATTTCTTGGTTACTAATTCAATTTATATGAATAATTTATTAAATTTTTTTTAACCTAGAAATGAGAATGAGAATGAAAAAGGAGTTTTGGTTATGGGATCATGGGCTTACTTCAATATGCACTGTTTTAGAGAGAAACAATTAATATTGAAATTAACGAGGAACAAATAAAATGAACTAAATTCACTCACATTAATCATAATTATTTTAGCTAAATCAATGACCTTTTCATTAAAGTATGTTAACTTAACCGTTTGACTCATCATTAGCAAGATTAATTATCATATACACATATAGTAACCAAATATGTGTCTAATTAATGTTTATCTTGTTAATTAGAGTATTATTTTTCTATTTATTTTGAATCTTGAGTCAAATACATTGAACATGACACAATAAACTAATACTCTCTCCGTTTCAATTTATGTGGTACAATTAAAACTTCTAAACTTTGATCATGCATTCTCACAGATATAAAAACTTTAAGTTTTTTAAAATAACATATGTATTTAAAAATTATATTAAAAATACTATAAATTATAATAATTAACAACTTAAAATATTTAAAAGACATATAAGCAAATTTTAATCAAAGAAACATTTGATTGACTCTCGAAATTTAAATTGTGCTACATAAATTAAAACAAAAAGAGTACTTTTTTTAAAATTATTATCTAGATAAGAGTAGACTAAATTCGAATACTTAATTATTTTTTCTACTATTTATTTAAGCTTGGGATTCTTTGATAAAGGGAAAGAAAAAGTGTCTCCAATTTGAAATTTGCTTAATTTAAGGTTTTATAACTATCAACTACCACCATGGGCAACGGGCAGCCTGCCCGGACGTCACCTTAATTTGAAAGTTTCACATTTTAGGTATGTACAAGTTTTACTTGAAAAGTATTTAAACATTTGAGTGAAAATTATTAATTTCATTTGAAATATTAGTCAAATAAATTTTTAAATATTTTAATTATCGGTGGTTCAATATTTGCAAAATACCGATCACCAAATCAGTATTCACGAAATACTTCATCGGTTCACTTTTACTTATTCACTATATTAAAAATATATTTTTATTTTTACTTATTATTTTTAGTATATTAAGAGAATATATATATACCCTCAATATTAATTATTTATTTTCCTAAATTATTTTTCAAGATCCAAGAGTAAACATCAATTAATATGAATATTGTGGTAAGATACTTATATCAATCATTGGTTCTTAAAAGATGTGGAAAATTCAAAGTAGACAAGTAAAAATGAACGAGAGAGTATTAATATTTAGAGTCATAAGGGTGGTTTCTTAGGGTGTGTTTGGTAGAAAGGATTTATTTATTTTTATTAGAAACTGTTTTCTACTTTTTTTTGTTTAGTTGGTCAATAATTTTGAAAAATATTTTTCTTTGTGAAAAATTTCACAGAAAATGAGGAGAATGACTTTTTTTAGTGAAAGTAGAAAAAATAAGTTTCATAAGTAATATTTCACTCTTCCTCTCCCTAACGCACCTTATATCACCCTCCGTGACGTCTCTACCTCCAACTAGATGCCTATTCTCACTCCCACCTCCACTGTATTTGCGTAGATTATATATAAATATTTATCAATTGCCTAGAAATAAATAAGAAAACCATTTGCCCTTTTTTTTTGAGAAAATATTTTCCTTCCATACCAAACACACCTTTAATAATCAATCACCACCTTGGGCAACGGGCAGTCTGCCCGAATCTTTCCATAATCAATATATAAAACCCTAATCAAAATCACATGTAAATAAATTCAAATTCATTTATCTCCTTCTTCCACATTTCTTCATTAGGGTTTTCTTTTCACTTTCTTCAAACTCATTGCAACTCCATTTCTTTCAACTAGACTTTTATTTTATTTTATTTTTTGAAAAAAAAAACTATTTTCAATAAATTCATATATATATATATGTATTTGTACTAGCTATAATATAAATGAAATTTGATTTCATCAACACAAGTATAGTGCAAGTTTTCCTTTTTGCTTGTTCTTTCCTTTTCTTGAGTACTTGGTGTTCCTAAAAAGATAATTTCCTTCCAAAGAAGTATCCCACTAGTCTTTTCTTTACTTTTTCAGTCAAAAATTTTAAGTGTCTCTTTATAAAGTATAGTTTTCCCAATCTTTATATATATATATATACACACACATTAGTGGTGGTAGTTGTGCTCTAACTAAAGCACTACTATAGTTATATACAACTTCCCTTTGTGCCCAAACTCTAGTACAAATCCACCCTTCATATTTAACCACCAACCATCTACGTTAGTGATCTCGTATATATAATTATCAAATTTCCCCCTCATGATCTATTCGTATATTTTGCTTCTCTGACATCGTTCTACCTCTAGTCGAATATCATTTTCATACAAATATACCCTCCAATGGGTCCTTCTAGTACTAGAAGAACAAGAAGTACAAGAAATTCAACAACAACAACAACAACAAGTCTACAAAAGAAGCAACAAGTAGAGAAGAAGAAGACGAAGAAAAATAAAGAAGTGATGATAAAATCATCATCTATTATTAATTCTTCTTGCAAATCTCCAAGTAAAGAATCAACAAATTCATTGAAGAGATCATCATATGATGATGATGAAATGGAGAATAATATTAATAATATTTGTTCGACTCCAAGAGCTGAAAGATTTCGAATTCCAGAAATAAAAACATGTCCACCAGCACCAAAAAAAAGAAGAATAATTGATTCAACATCATCAAGTAGTTCATCATGTCATTCATTGAGAAGAAATCCAGTTACTTTTTTTGCTCCACCAGATTTAGACATATTCTTCTTCTTAGCACTTGGTGATATTCCAGTTTGAATTAAAGTTTGTGTAGTAGTCATCATAATACTTGTAATATGGAGAAAAAAAAAAAGATATCAACTTTATGTTGATTACTTTTTAGTTTTTTTTTTTTTTTTTTTTTTTTGGTTTTCATATGGTCTAAGAAGTATGTAACTTTGGTTAGATCAAATATGGTGAGAATTTTGAGTTTTAATTATTTTTGAGTGACTAGCTAGGTAGCACCTAGGTTTTTTTTATTTTTTAAACCCTTTGTGCTAATTATCAGTTTGGTATTGTTTTTTTTGTTTTTTTTGTAATGCAAGGCATGCTAATGAATAGTTAAATATATATAGTTATGGTTTTGTACTATATATTTAAATGTTATGGTTTTAATTTGTTCCTTTTATAATTATGTAAGTTATGTTAATTAATTAGTCAAATATATAAAGTTAATTATGGTGGTACTACCTTTATTTAATTTGTTGTTAATCATGTATTGCTGACTTTTTTTTGGGGTTTTAAAAAAAGTGGAATTAGAATTGTGTGTATGAATATGGTTTTTACTAGAAGCCTAGGATTCTCTACTTTTTGTTGTAAAGTCAGCCAAGAAACATAAAGGGGGCCGTTTACCTTTGCCAATTTCTTATAATATTGAATATAATTGTAGTTTTCAAAATGTTAAAAGTCAGGTCATTTGTAGAAGTGTAATTTTCCTACATTTATATAGACTTAACTATTACAAAGTGTTCACCTAAAAATTAGAGACTGTGACAGAGATTATAATCACGATAGGTTAGTGTGGGATTCCAAAAAAAAAAAGTAAAAAAATTGACTTTTCATATTGTACAAATTTCATCTTCTAGCCTCAGCCTCTAGGGGCACAAAACAAAAGAGGGGCAAATTACTACTAGAAAACAAGAAACTAAATATAGAGAAATTTATAGCTAAACAATAAAAATTATATGCTAATTTTTCTTAGCTATGATTATTTTAAAATTCAATTAGCTAGAAGCATGAATTAGGTAGTAATTAATTTCATATTTTCTAATAGTGATATAATTAATGATCTCTTATTACCACTTGAAATTAAATTTTAAAAAATGATCCTTGTCATATCTCTTATATAAAAATAAAAATCTATAATAAAAGAACATATAACTAAAAATAAATCCATTTAAGAATTACGAAATCAAATTTTCCGAGTAATTTGAAGGTGTTAGGATAGGAAATGACGAAAGAAGAATATTGGCACAGTTAAAGGTCTGTCCAAAAATCCAAAAGGCACACAATTTCTTCTGTAAATTTCATCATCTATTTTTTTTTTTTAAGTACGTACCCCATAACATATGCACGATTTTAATTTGAGTATATCACAAAAAAACTAAGGTTTTGCGTGTTTTTCATATTGATATTTATTTTACATTATTTTTGTACAATATTAATTCATTATATATACATATTAAGTTTGTCCATGATTACATTATAGGATCGAATATGTCCCTATCATTACCAAAATATGCAAACATACCTCTCTTTTTTAAAAAAAATTCAAGTCGCCTGACATTGTGGTGAGGTGAACGTCACGTGGTATACCACCTCAACACCATATTTTAACTATTTTTAGAACAAAGTAATAAATTTGGATATTATGAGTTAATTTTTTCTTTATATATATAACCAAATGCTTTAGGGCACCTTTGAAAAGATTTCCATAATAGGGTCTCTTACCATATTCACTTTTAGAACAATCAATGGTAAAAACAAAATACTTCTTAGGTAAGGTATCTCATAAATATTTATTTTTAGATGCTATATATATTTTTTCTTGAAATTAACTTCTTTATTTGGCACATGATTTAGGAGACAACATATATAAAAAAGGAACTGTGAAAGTAAAACTGAATTAATTGGCTCTTTTATCTTCTTTAAAGTACTTTTAATCAAATCAGAAGAGAGTAGCTAGGAATCAAAATGTTTCATATTCAACATTTTGATCAAAGCAATTCTTTCCATCTTTATTGGTCCTACCAAATGAATCCTTTATAATTCTAAAATTATGAATTCAAATATAATATTAATCAAAATTTAGTGTCTTTTTTTTAATGTTTAAATTAAATTCCATGTCAAGAATATTGGCACCTTGTTATCTACTTCATCCTTGTCGGCCTATCGTCAAAATTAATCGACTTGAAAGTAAATTTATACCTCATACTATATATAGTGATTTAAAGAAATACTGTATTTTCATGTGACATTACTTGCGAAAAATTCTATGTACACCCGTAAGTTACGATATATATATACTTCTTAATTAGAGCCAAAATGACAAAATATTAGTGTAAATTTAGATCTAATTAAATAAGCTCATCACCATGAATATATACCACAAGATTTTGGAATTAAAAATACAAGAAAAAGAATAATTATTTTTCTTTTCTTATTCTGTGCCTCATATAAAAGGAAAAAATATAATTTGAGAAATCGATCAAAAATCCAAAAGTAGCTAGATGTATATAACTCATGAGGTTGAAAAAGCCTTTTTTATGAATAAAAAAACTGTAGATCAAAATGCTTTTTTGATTTTTTATGTAATTATAAATTATTTTTAATTATAAAAAATAATATTTTTTTAGATGAACTAAATTTTTTTTTATGTCATATCAATTATTGAGACGAGAAAATATTAAATAATTAAAAAAGGATATGAATGTGTCAGATTTGTGGGTATCTGTGTGTCTGAGCTTAGCAAACATTATTTAATGGAATCCAATGAAAATTGCTCGTGCGGCTTGTGATCATTGTTATTCCCTAAGAGAATCATATTTATTCTATGCTTTCATATTTTAATTTTTAATTTTTTCTTATAAATATGTTTTCAATCAGTTTATGCTTAACTCGACTATTTTATTAATGTAAAAGTATTTAATTGGATATAATTCTATATTTTTTTTAAAAAAGGGGGTTTTTGCACTATAAGAAATTAGATATTTATAAGTATACTTATTGTGATTTAATTGGATATAATTCGATCGTTATAAGTATACTTATTGTGATTAGATATTTTTTTTCGATTGTTAACTTTTAACGTATATTGATTGAATTTCATGTTGTTGTTAAAGGCTTTTAGGAATCGATTTTTTGTCGGTTGTTCTTATTTACTAAGAATGACTGAATTAAGATTTTTAATGACAATTTTCTCTTGCTAAAAGTCTTTTTTTTACAATGTTAAAACTTGTGATATAAAACGAGTCAGAGACATTTTTATGACTATAAATTAATGACCTCATTAAAGGTAAAATGAGAAATTTAATTTAAACATTCACTAAATGTATAAAAATATTGTTCCTTTTGAAATTAACTTCATTATATATATATATATATATATATATATATATATCATGAATTCATGATACATAAAACGATCATGACTACAACTTGATGGAAATTTATAATTTCCTTGTTATTATGTTATGCATGTAATCATTTATCAAATTTGATGATAGAAAATGGAGTGCATATATATTAAGACCAAATAATTGTTTTTGTTTTTGCTGATAGGCCATCACACAAGACTATATTCTATTCAGGTGCTTTGAATCATATGTGAGTTGTGTCATCATAACAAGATTGTGTTTTGGAATCTTTTAATTAATCCATTTGAACATTACTATAAGTTTATACTTCTTTTATTACAAAAAGAAGAAGACGACATGATTATATTTATCATACGTTTTAATACACTTATAATATTTTGTGTCAATTTCTTATCATATAAGTATAATATATTTTAAAACACTTATAATATATTTATATTGCATGCATAATTCATTTTTAATACATAATAAAGATTTATCATAGTATTGCTATGTATGCTATATATAGTAATAAACAAAATTTATCACTAAAATTAACTAGTAATTATTTATTTTAAAAAATGCTCATCCAAGTAATTTTTTCTGTTGGTGTAATATGCCACAATAATCAAAATATTACAGTTGAAAAGAAAATGACAAAAATGAATAAACAAATCTTTAGGCTGAGGCACAAATATCTCACTCTCTTTAAGGAGATTCAAGCTCACTGCTGCATAATCTACACCGATCCAGCAGTATGTCTCTTGACTTGTCCCCTCCAGGATACAACAGCCTAATCACAAAATATAACTCAACAACTCTGGACAAGAGTTGAGTCCAAAGCTCCACAAAAAGAACACCCCCCTTCAACTAATAAAAACTCTCTTTTTTGAAAAACTTTATGCACTCTATATTTTTCTTATATCTCTTGTTGTTTCTTCTTCTACCCAACACAAAAGAAGACCACACTATTTATAGGTGATGAATTCTTCCTTACAATGAATAGGAAGATAGTGGGTAGTAAATTTGCCAAATGAATGACCCAAATGTTACATAAGTTACAAGATATAAAGATAGAAAAATGGGTGAAATGAAGAGTTGGTGGTTATATAAGTTACTAACAACTAATGACCACTTTCTTCCACAATTGATGAGAGTAAAGAGACATAAATGTAACGTCCACCAATAGACATAACATAATATATAATGTGACATATAATATATTTTTATTAATATTAAAATGTCACACCAACAATCCCCCACTCATTTTAATATTAAGATAAGAGAGTTCTTCACAACTTAGTTGAAGGTAGACTATTATGCATAATGAAGGTGTGCTCTGCATTGAACCTTCACTTAGTAAAACAATAACCTTTACTCCAGAGTCAATAGTGGTCTCAGACTTGAACTATGACTGCTTAAGGGAAATAAAGTATTACTGCTTAAGGGAAATAAAGTATTACTGCTTACACACAATAATCAAGGTGTTGACATAAGCTTTAATAGCCAGCACATTACGGCCTTGTGCTATCCCGATTTTCATGAGTGTTTTTGAAAACAAGCTCATTCTCATAGAAAGCAGCCTACTTTCACACTCACATAGGTGAAATCTGTCAAGGGTGCTCCTATAATATTTGGCACCCCACTCATACGAGATACAACATTTCATTAAGAGTTCAAAGACTCAACCTCCACAAATCATGATAGGATAAATGCACTCACATCATATGGATTGAATAAAATTAATAATAGTGCATTTCACAACAAGTCATCATATGATTCGTTCTTCCCATTGAACCTGGTTATAGGATCTCTAGTCCCCAGGTTGGATTTTCTCATATATGACTAAGATTCAATTTCATCCACCTCGATGTGCTTCAGACCCTTTATCTTGCTAAGGCCTTAGTTTATGAATCTGCAAGATGTAACACAAGTTTTAACACAATTAATATTGATGGTATACCAGTGATCAATATGATCTCACAATATTGTGTTTTTTCCTCATGAGTCTGAATTTACCGTTTTAATAACGATTTTGTACTCAACCATTATATTGGTGCTATCACAATTAATCTAAATTAGAAAAAATAATTTCTCAAATAAAGTGTTTGATAGTAAAATCAATTCACTTTTTCACTAGTTGAAGCTTAATTTTTTTTACTTCAACCTCCAAAGTAGAGTTAGCAAGCAATATGATTTGCTTTTCTCACTTCCATCAAATAGCACCAAGTTTTCTCATCTGTACCAACAAAACTTTTAAGTATAACATAATATTATTTTTTTCATAAAACAAGCCACCAAATTTGTACCAAGTATATTTACCTGATTTGCTTGTACATGCTATACTTTATACACAATATCATATAAAGTGCAATTAATCACATATCTCATATTTTTTATTAGGCTAGAAAACTCCTTTCTTTATCACACCATTGAATCAAAAGGAGTTGCAAGACTCATACAATAAAAAAATAATTGTATTTCACAATCTTTTAATACTTGACAAGAAAATTTCCATCACATGTTTTATGGTATTTTTTCATTTCAAGAATGAATTTTTTTTTTCTCACCCAAAACATTTCATGTTAAATGGCTACTCAACATGGCTTTCATAATTTATTTATAACTCTCATGTTAGAGCCAAAAGTCATCACATTATAGCCAAATAATAACAGGTGATTTATTCCACAATTAATATATATGCACTTGTAATGCCCTTTTTAGAGCATTTCTCAAAGATGCAAAAATTATTTTTTTTCACAATGACTTTTTCCTCATTTAACGAACCCCCACTATTTTAAGAATTTAAATACATTTTTTCCATGAAAAGTAGTACCACTTTATTCATGGAAATATAATTTTTTTTCCTTTTACCTTTTCTCCGCTTGAATTGAGCAAGTAGAAAAATACTTTACCCTTACACCTCTTCTCTTCCATCTCTTGAAGAGAGCGACGTTTGAGCGGAATTATGTTGAGATCCCTATCTTGATATCCGCACTTTTTCAAACTGTAACAAAAACATGAATCTCCTTAAAATTGTTGGTGTAATATACAACAATAATCAAAATATTACAGTTGAAAAGAAAATGACAAAAATAAATAAACAAATCTTTAGGCTGAGGCACGGATATCTCGCTCTCTTTAAGGAGATTCAAGCCCACTGCGGCATAATCTACACCGATCCAGCAGTATGTCTCTTGACTTGTCCCCTCCAGGATACAACAACCTAATCACAAATATAACTCAACAACTCTGGACAATAGTTGAGTCCAAAGCTCCACAAAAAGAACACCTCCCTTCAACTAATAAAAACTCTCTTTTTTGACAAACTCTATGCACTCTATATTTTTCTTATACCTCTTGTTGTTTCTTCTTCTACCCAACACAAAAGAAGACCACACTATTTATAAGTGATGAATTCTTCCTTACAATGAATAGGAAGATAGTGGGTAGTAAATTTGCCAAATGAATGGCCCAAATGTTACATAAGTTACAAGACATAAAGATAGAATAATGGGTGAAATGAAGAGTTGGTGGTTACATAAGTTACTAACAACTAATGACCACTTTCTTCCACAATTGATGAGAGTAAAAAGACACAAATGTAATGTCCACCAATAGACATAACATAATATATAATGTAACATATAATATATTTTTATTAACATTAAAATGTCACACCAACATTTTATAATATAAATAGTAGTAGATTTTACTAAAGAAGACCATGGATGAACTTGCTTTTCTTTTTGTTGCGTAGAATTAGATTTTGAACCTCCTTTTTTTTGCCCTAAGTTATTTCAAGAAGAAGAGGAACATGTGATAACCTCAACTACACACCATGAAAATCAATGTGTAGGCGGTCACTAGCAATAGATAATCCAACAAGGAGTTGTGGTCAATCCCACATGTAATGATCGATAGTAATTCACCTTACAATGTAATCTCACGTACTAGAATTTTGTATGTTTAGTCGATTTAGAAATGAATGTAAATAAAAGACATTTTAATTAACAATTTGAAGATGGTTAGAAATATGTCAACTTGTTTTAATGGAAGACTTAGAACAAAAGAGTTTTCACGAATAATAGAGAAATCTTGAGAGTGTGCGTAAATAAATGCTAATATCACATAGTGGGTTAATATGATTGCTACAAATAGTTGATCATCAGTGGATAGGCTAGGTTAACGATTATGGCAATTATTTATCAGTCAATCATCATATTTCATGCAGGTTCTATCAAACCCCAACATGTATAACAATAACAGTTAACCCAAAATTATAAATCAGTCAAACTTTATCAAGCTAAGGCTATGACATGAATTAAATCAAGAGATTATCAACTATTTTTTCCACTCTAATAATCTCTCACAAGCAATACAAGAGAACTAAGCTAGAAAAGAGTTTGCAACCTCAAATCATAAATTAATCCATGAAGAAACAGATGAACCAAAAAAATATATTATATTAAGCAATAACATAAATCCACATGCTAATTAAGCATTCATTATATAAGCACACCCCTATGATTATGGAATTTTAGCCAATCTACTGAAATTAAAAAGTAATTTACCAAAATGGTTCTCCATAACAACTAATTGAATGAAAAATAGTGAGAAAACATTTTTCCAATCTTTTCCAAGCCCAAAAATCTCAAGTACTAGCAAAATCTTCAAAGTATAGAAGCTTCCAAAGTACAAAAAATATTCAAAAGCGTAAAAGTGTCTTTCTCTCTAGATCTCTCCAAAAGGATCTATTTATACGTTTCCAAAATTTATCACTAAGTTTCCCTTCGAAGTTGATTCACCGAGTTAAGTCAAGCTCACCGAACTGATATGTGAGTCGCCAAATGATACTCTTCATTGCCAGATCTTCCTTTCAGAAGAAGTCTCAGCCTTAAAGGTTTAGTGGACTTCTGCGAGTTCGTTGGAGTTTGCCGAGTTGATTCGGCGAGTCGCCCATTGCAATTCTTCATCGCCAAATTGGCTTGAGTTTCTGAGAAGAACTCTTTGATCTTTTTGGCGAGCTTGGGCTCACTTGGCGATCCTTCGAGTGACTTTGGCTAGCTTCAGGCTCACCCATTTCCTCATTTCTTTCATGTACTTGACATTTTTTGCTTCAATTTTGTTCTCGTTTTGTGCATAAGCTCTCATAGCTGAAATTCAAGCAGATTTATTGTCACTTTTCGAGACTACACCCTGGGCGTGGCCGATACTCGAGAACCATTGTTGGCCCCAAGCGAACCCTTGGCCTGGCTCAATACTCAGTGGAAGACTTACTCAACATTTAAAAGAACTCAAAGGTAAACTTTACTCAACTGTCTCAAAAGATAAACTCAGAATATTTTAGAAATAAAAAATTAACTTGGTAAAGAGGCAACTCAAGTCTAGAACATCAACAACTGAAAATTAAAAGACTCATGAACTATTGTCTATCTATATATGAAGCCTCTAATACTATGAGAGATGTCGGGACAAGACCCCCGATCATCCTAACAAACTTAAATAACTGAAGATAAATAAGGGATCCTCCGAAAGTAAGGAGGCTCACCAAACAACTCTGGAACTCAACTGGATCAACGAAACGCTGGTTGATGATCCTGGTTACCTGTATCTGCATCATGAAAGATGCAGGCCAAATGGCGTCAGTACATGAAATGTACGAGCATGCAAGGGGAATACAGAACATAACCTGCAAGCTTGAACTGATAAAAAGGAAACATACTAACCTCGACTCTACTCAACTCAGCCTCAACTCATGGATACTCAACTCAATGCAATATAAAACGACGATAAAAGTGCAGTTTATATAAAGCATTTAAAATAGTAATAACAACTCAATGTATTTAAAAATACAATAATAATTCAGTTTGTATATAAAGATACAAAATACACTGCTTGGGAGATTCTCTAACCGACAACCATCACTATGAGTTATATGATGATACAACGTCTCGCCTACGATTCCAGAACTTTCCTATACCTTGTCGGGGTATAGAACTCCTCAAATAAGTGGATCCACTAAGCTATGCTTAAAAATCAATAAGGAATCATCTAAAGAGTATGACCCTTTTTGCCCACGTTAGCTACATGGTTTATGGAGGTTGTGAGTTGTTTGAACTCTCCCCCATATCGGTGCTCAATACTACTCCCAAAATATAACTTAGCTCATATGTTTTTTTTAAAATATTTTCTTATCCTCAACTTTGAGATTATTACTCAAAAAGTTTCTCTTAAAAGAGATAATACTCAAAACTGCTCATGAACTCTTTTAAAAATCGGTGTTCCCTCTCTTCTTAAATATAAAAACATTTACTCTTGGGAATACTTAGTTCCTATATATTGATTTTGAAAAATGAAATTCAACTTTACTCTTCCTCAACTCAAGTACTCAAGTTTTTAAATAAGTTTTTAAAAGAATGTAAAAGACTCCTCAAAATGACTCGAAAGAACTCTCAAGACTTTACTCTTAGCTCTACCTTGAAATTGAATTATGGATTCAAGGGTTATGATTCATGTTATGAATGATCTCTTGATGATTAAATGAATTTTAGATAGTTAATAATAAAAAGCAAGTGAAAACACTGTTTGGGGAGCAAGGGTGCGACGCAGAGATAAATTAAAATATTTGATCGCGAAATAATTTTTGAAATAGTGGAGTCCGCGTTCTCTCCGTAACACAGAGAGAAAGGAAATTCTCTGGGGAGCATGTCGACGATGCGGACCTGGCACTTATTTTCTGCCCGATCTTTTCTTCCTCTCCCAAACTCGATTCAACTCATACCCACTGAAATTCTAAGGTAAAAACTCTCGAATTCTTATAACCCAAAATAATTTCAGCGAAACCCACCCAAGAACTATCCATTTACTCAACTCCTCAACCAAATTCTCGCCTCAAGAACTCAACCAAACATCAAAATTCAAGAATGTAGAGCAACACTTCAAGAACACTCATTAAGAACTTAATTTCTCAATCTTTATGGATGAAATTCGAATATGTAAATCATGATTGGCATGTGGGTGAACGAACCAAACACTATGAAACCTTACATACCTCGATTTGGCGAAACAATTCCTCGATTCGCAAGAGATCTTGACGTTCTTCTTTTTTCTCCTCTTTTCCTCTTCTTGAACTCTCTTCTAAAACCCTAAGCGTCATTTAGAATTTGTAAAACTGAATCAAATCATATTTGACCCCAAAATATTACTAAATTAGTTTTAATCTGATGGGGTAAGGAAAATACCAAAATACCCCTCATTAATTCGGGTAACTTTCCTTAACTGGACAGGCTAACTTCAAACAAGCATATCTCCCTTATCCAAACTCAAAATTTAGCAAACTTAGTGGCGTTGGAAAGAGGATTCAAAGACCTTTCATTTGATATCTTATGGGCCACCTAACTCATCATGTACTGAAAGTTATGGTCGTTTGAACTTGACCAAAAATTCACAACTTAAGCATAACTTGTAAAATTTCAGATTTGACTCTTTCCAAATTGGTTCTTTCTAAATTTAGCTCTTTATAAGGCGGGAAGTTACATTTATATTTTGAAATGGACATAAAAAGCATTGAGGACATGATTTGGTGAATTAGAAGCTAAAAATTAGTCCAAAATCTTTGACGAATCAACATTCCCAATTTAATTTTTTGTTTGTCCTCAAGTAAATCATAAGATCAATTAGTTCAACAAAGATATCTATAAATAGTTCTTCTTGAGAGTTAACATGCAAGTGCTACCACAAGGCTATTTTCAAGATATGCAACTTCCAATTCTGTATCAAAAATCTGAAACTATGACTAGTCATTATCAATCAATGATAATGCTTACAAGAGCTCATTAAGATGCAAAACTATGCTTAACAAAGGTGTCTACTTGGTGTCGTCACATCAAGAACAATTTCATTCTCTCACAAATTACAAGCAAGATATGAATTTTAGGAATCAACACAAACCCGCACACTCACAAAGAGAAGAACATGCATGCTTCTACCCATATGCTTGCCCATATTTTCCAAAAGAATAATGAGTTGGTTTTTGCGAGATCATAAAGGTATTTCAAGGCTTGTAATGAGACCGGTGTGCATAGTAGGATAATTTTGATTTATAGTGACTCAATCTTCTTGAAGCATTCATACGACCTCACTTCTTTTTCGATTCTTTCATCATTTTGAACATGATATCTCACCCGACTTCCTTTCTTGGAATTCTTTTATTGACTCAACTCATTGAAACCTTTTTTATTCAACCATTCACTACAATCACCATCTGTATTTACACAAAACAAACAAAGCACTATTTTTTTTATAATAGTGAAGGGGTTCCATCTCTTTTCTACAACGACTCTTTGGATGAGATTCAAAGTCTTTTTACTCAAGTTTTTTCCTCCCTCACTCTCCTCTTTCCTTACCACTCCCCCCAACTTAGGCTTTCAGCCTGAGTTGACTATTTGATCACAAATCAATGCTTCAAGAAGGTTTTAGGTTCAAAAAGGGAGGTAATGGTTCACAAATGGTTTAGGGCCGGAGGTTTACTTCGTTACCAAAGAAAGGTTTGTGCTTAAATGGTGCAAAATCAGTTCATACCCTTACAAGGTGGTCACAACAAAGGTTTAATCAATAGGTGCACTCTCAAGAACAATGCCTTAGATCACTTTTTACGTTTACCAATATTAATCAATAGTACCAACAAGAAAAGTTTTAGGTATTCACAATGCATGAATTTCAAGTAAACCTCACCACAGATGGAACTCAAACACAATTACCGAACACAACTCTACAACCTAACTTGCGTGTAACAATCATCGCAAGTCTTACAACTCGATATTCAACTAGTCATAACAAGATGCTCAAAACTCATTCAAGGATTATGCAACTCGAATTGACCCAATTGAATTTTCACAAACACATCTCTCATCAATTACACTATTCGAGTACAATATTAATCACAATCAATACTTCAATGTTCAAGACAAGCAAACACACATTTCAACCCAAGTAACATCCAACTTCGACAATCAAATTAAGAGATATGGACAAAACATTATATTACCAACAAAAACAAGAAGTTAACTACATCACAATCAAGTTAAAAATTACAATCCAAAATAAACTAATGTATCAAAAGTTAAATTATAACCAAAATCAATAAAAACAACTAGCAAAGAACCTCTCATCCACCAACAGAAATAGACATTGTCCTCAATACCATGAAAATATGTAAAAACTTAGAGAGAATATACAAGAATCCCCTAGTCTGGAAAGCTTGAGGAAAGCTCTGGCCCGCTGGATCGACCTTATCTTGGGTATCAGTATCTGGTGCATCTCTAGTATCAACATGTGTTGGTTGCTGAACGCCACTCGAATCTATCATTGGAAGTGTCTCGAATGGAAGCCTTCATAGCATCTGGCACAAACGTATCCTCTAGATTCGCAAAATCAGCATAGGTATTGACATCACCCTATGTGACAGTCATATCTAACTCCTCCTTATTACTCCTGGGAGTCTTGAAGTCATCATCATCATCAACTGTAGGCTCAAAAACAACCGTAGGCCCAACATTATTAGTCACAAGGGCCGGAGAAACCCTTGGGGATGGTCATATCTCTCCATAACATAGATATATTAGTGGAATTCAGCTCGTCCACGTCCTTCCTCAACCCGATAACATCAGCCGTTAAGGCTGTCAACTTATATGAACTACTCTCGGCCTTCTTACACTCCTCAACCAGAGTGGTAAGGGTGTCTAGTCTCAATCCATAGGTAGCCAACAATGCATATTTTCTCGTCATCTCAGCCCGAATAGGTACAAGGGCAGTCTCAATGACATGTGGGAACATGGAGGGGACAACGACCACAAGTTTAGAGGCTCTCACATCCACCGAGTTGGCAAGTGTGCCCATCCGGTATATGGCAGCCTGAGTCAATGAGGGACGGGAATTAAAAAAGGTACAATAGTAGAAGGAGGGACAGATCTACTTGAAGCCTCAACAGTTGGAACGGGGTTTGTAGGATCAGCCATTAGAGACTCTATCTCAACCACCTAAGAAGTATCAATTGACGTCTTCTTCTCTGCTCAGACTTATCCCTCAAGTACTTGGCCTCAATTTGGAGAAATTCACAAGCAGAACCTGGAGTGACCTCAACATCCAACTTCTCTACAAAAGGTACCTCTACATTATAACACAAAGTGATTATCAACCCAAAAAGGCAAGGAAGTCTGATTCTGCTTGGACCTCAAGCCTATCTCCGGCCTAATGATCGCCCCTAGGTTTAGCTGCTCTCGTTCGATGATACACCCCAACAATGCCACCTTTGGATGATGGAGAATTGACTCATTTTGGGATGACATTAATGAGCTGGTGATGAAGCCAAATCAATACCTCGCGGTTATGTTGATGTCCTTTTTTTTCAATAATCACCCATTCTTAATCCACGGGGGCATAACATCTTTCAATAATGGGAAAGCCACCCCTTCAAATTATCTAGAGAACTCAACATCTTGTCAGCCAAAGTATGGCGACTCCTCATCATGTAATCAAGAGCATCATTGATGTCAGTCTCTCCACACTTCACCAATTTACTTCGCACATCAACAATGGTAATAGGGTCAGGTTGGACCCCCTTTTTCTTACCTTTGGGTAGCAACTGTGCGTACCCTTCATAAAACTCCTTAACCCACATTGGCACATATGGGTCTCAGGCTCTAGTGAATTTCTTAAAGCGGTGGAACTTGATTGTTCTCCATATCTCCAGGTACCTATCCAGCATATCATCTATGGACAAACTCTTCTCTTTCAGAATAGTTCACAACCCATCAACTTTCAAGTGGTTCATAGAACGGGGTGCGACTATGGGAAGCACTTACGGGACAAATTCAGCCATCAAATCATGAATTGTCTTACATCATAGTTCGGATCTCCTCCTCTTGGTAGGTTGGGCCTCAGGCAACGGGGTATGAACCGGAGTGGTGGAGCCTTAATCTTCATTATCGTCCTCAGTCCAAGAGTATTATAGCGACCCCATTCTAGGACTATCACCATCTTCTTTTGAATCGGCAACCTTTTTCTTGCCCTTTCCACTCACACGCGTAGATTTGCATTGAGTAGAATGTGGATTGTCACCCGGCTCGAAAATTAGAACTCTCTTGGCTTTCTTCCTAGGTGAAGGATCATTAGGAGTTACATTCTTGTTGACTGAAACTTTAAGATGAGCAATACATGTAGAACAAAGCCTACAAGAACACATTTTGGGTGAAGGGCTAGTAAAAAAAATTAGCTGAAAAATTAGAGAATTTTTGCATCTAGTGCTTGCCGAAAACATCAAAGGCTCCCTCGAAAAAAAATAGGGAGATTCGGTGATGAGAAATGTAGCTCAGAGACTCACCGAATGACTTCGGTGAGCTGCAGGATCATCGCCGAAATGTTCAGAGGCTCACCTGCACAATCTATTCCATTTAGAAAATGGGTAAACCAATCGGCGATGGTCCGAGCTCATTCGGCGAGCTCGATGAAGCTAGCCAAACATGCTCAACATACCACCAACTTTTCAACGATTCAATTTGACACCCAACGATACAAGAAACCAACCCTAAACATGATTAATTCTAGCCTACCCACGATGATTCAACAACCAGGGTACTCAAATTTCCACCTTTAATGGTTCAAATTCAACAAGACGACGATTTACCCTTAAGAAAGACGTCACTCTATCCATCATTCGGCCAAATCAAGTCGATTGATCGAATTCAGGATTGCCCTTAATAATGATAGGTCTTATACATTTAGACGTTGAAAAAATAAAAAATCTTAATTATTTAACGTTCAGATCATAATACAATATTTTAATATTCTGATATGTATTCAGATTCAAATATCATAATATTTATGTGTATAAATACAAATGTCTTAATCTTATTATAAAAATATGTGAGCCGTTAATTACACACATATAAGGAAATTTTTAGGATGAATCAATAAGCATTTCCGACCAAGAATTTCTTCATTCTCAAAATTTAAACCCCAAAATCATTTATTAATAAAGAGATCTCATTTATCTTACCACTTGCTTGATGATAGTTGTTTTCTCTCTTTTTTTTCTTATTGTGTTAGCTTTTTTTTTCCAAGATACATGGATAATTGGAGTGCATGAGTCATGGACCATCATCTCAGGCTTTAATTCTCTCTTATCAGTTTACCAATCAATTACAATTACAACATTCAAACTCATCAAAAACTAGAATCATGACAAAGGATCAAAGTTAGTTTGCCATTGATCATGAGTTAAAATGGCAAAAGTTGTTCCTTTGTGCATGACTGATATAAGATGATCTGAAAAAGGAATAATCATTGTCCCACAAATTAAAGATGAGATGATAAAAGGGAAAAAAAAACAATGAAATATACCACAAGTGGACTAGCAAAGCTTTAACTTTGGGCATGTAAATATACATAAAAAAGGCTTTTTTAGAATTTATGATTACAGACAGAATATGTCACGAGGGGATTGTACTTAATAATTACATCTTTCTTCTTAATTGATTTACATCCCTCCCTTATCTTCTCTTTCCACATTGTTGTGGACCCTAAAATTTGTTGGACATATCCACATCTAGCTTGTGTTTCCCTCTAATTGGTTGGGTTGTGGGGGGGGCGGGGGGTATTATTGAGTTCATTAAAGATAGAATATAATTGAAGTTTGATTAAGAATATCAGATTAGATGCAAGAAAGAATAATATTGAAGTACAAGTTCAGTGTTATCATCTGATCATATGCTTTTTTTTTCTAATTAAAGTGACACTTTTTTTAATTATTTTTTTAAATAAAAAATATTTAATAATATTTTAATTTTAAAATACTTATTTTATTTTTAAATAAAATAATTTATAATTATTAAATATCTTTGATTTAATTTAAACTACAAATATATATATAATCTTTCTATTTTTAGTTTTGTATCAGTTAAATATGATCACATAAATCGTATAAACTATTAGAACGACAATATTATAAATTAAAATTTCCCAAAGTTCAAATGAATTACTATAGTTTTAGTTGAGAGAGAGAGAAAGCTGCTCAATATCTATTCATTTATGCTCATTTTGACTGTTTAAAATTACTACTTCCACTAGTTATAGAAGGTAGAATGTTGGCTAATCAAGAACTCGCATATCAGAAATAAAAAATAGTAAAATAAGAATGTTGAAATAAATGTGTGAGCATATTAAGTGAGATAGGATTAAGAACGAAGATACTAGGAACAATGTGGGAGTGGCCTTATGATGGATAAGATAAGAGAAGCAAGGTTGAGATGGTTCAGATATATGAAGAACAAATGTCCTGATGCTCCAGTGAGATGTGAGAGGTTGATTATAGAGAGTCTGAGTAGAAGTAGAGGCAGGCAAAAAAATATTGATAAGTGATGATTAGACATGATTTGAAACTCATGTGTCTTACTGAAGACATGACTTAGATAGAAGAGTATGGAAGACGATGATTATGGTAGAAATTAGTAGGTAATAATCACTTTGTTTAGTTTTTCTTGTTAGTGGTATTAGTATTTTTTTCTCCTCCTGCTTTCTTATACTTCTTAGTATTATTAGCTATTGTTTCTTTTGTTTCAGTTATCATACTATTTGTTGATGCTACTGATAAATTCTATTGTATTCTTTTTTCGGCTCTTGTTTTGTTATGCTTTATTAGCGCAGATGATCTATCAGAAACAATCTTTCTACCCTTATGAGATAAAGATAAGGCGGCTACACATCATTTTCTCTGTACCCCACTTATAAAATTCACAAGCCAATATTTTCTTTTTGTGCTTTTGAAAAAAATGTCATTCTATTATTATGAAATATTAACCAAATTAACTTTCTATTTTATAATTATTGTGTAATTTATATCCACAAAAAACTTTATGACTTATTTTAAAAAAAATTAAATTTTTTATTTTCTTAAATATCATATCCAATCAAAATACCTAATGTAAATTAGGACTTGGGAGGAGGAAATACCAAAGAGAAAATGGATAAATTCACACTTTTTTCTTTTACGGATTGGTTCTACCAAAAAGAGAAATAATTACAAAATAAATAAATAAATACAAAACTATCAACAAGGACAAAACAAAAAGTAAAAGCAACAAACAAAAACTGAGTCAAAAAAAATAAACGCGTTAAATATGATTGTTAAAATTCTTGATTACATGAAGTTTAATAATTGATTGAAAAAAAAAAAAGGTTGAATGATGAGAAGCAACTTGATTACTGTATTTGATTGCATAATTCAATTATTAATAACAAAATGTTTTATTTACTTTCGAATTTCCCAAGGTAAACAAACTCACCCACCCCACCAAACCTCATAACACATAAATATTATGCTTTTATAATTTGATTGTTTAACAAGATAATTAACGATCAAGGGTTATCGTGGAGTGGTAAATACTCTTGCATTTCTAATAAGAAATCTTGGGTTTGAATCGTCTTAGAGAGTGTTTTATCTCCAATATGGAACTTCCCAGCGCGAATTCAAATTTAATCGTATAGTTATAGAGATTTTATTTATTTATTTATATATAGGTTAAGTAACGACACTAAATATGTAAAAAATTTCTTAAATTTGAGAGAAATTATTAATTGAATTGTAAAATTATCACTAGTCTTAATTATTCTTTTGAACTTAGCTATTTGATATACCGCACAATTTCATCATAAGAGAGTGAAGTACATATACATGGATTTGTGGTCCATATGATTTTTTTAAAAATAATTTTTTTTTTTTTTTGTACTTCTTTACATTAATTTATTTTCAGAAAAAATTCAGATCAAATTACTAAAAACAATATTGGCTAAAACTTCGCTTTTTAAGGTAAAAACTGATAATATTTGGCTAAAGATTGTAAAATTTCAGCCAAATGTTTTTACAAATAATGTCTTGAAAGAAGAAATACATTGTTGAAATAATAACAGTTGAAATAAATAGTTATTATATATAATTAAAGTAGAAATAAAAAGAAATAGACAGTTATAATTATGATGGTTAAAAAACATTTTATTTGACTAAAGATAATGAAACTCTTGAGTTTTTTTTAGTGACTTTGGCCCAAAAAATTACACACTCAAATTTTGCTTTCGAAATCAATCTCACCCCTCAACTTTGAACAACAATTAAATTTCTCCGTTTATCCTAATTAAGTTTCTAAAATGTTTATTTTACCCTTTTATCATCAACTTTTTTTTTCTACTTTATTTAAAATCATGATATTTTAAAAAAAAAAAATTGGAATCATGTAACAATTTTTTCATAAAAGCATAAACATTATCTTTTGAATGAAAAAAATGATAAGAAATATTAATTAAGTATATAAGCTAATGATGTTCTATGATGAAGTAAATTAGCCTAATGAGAAAAATGATTTTACTAATAATAATCGAAACTCTAATATTTATTTCTACAAGTGAAAATAGCAGAGAGTAATAACTATACAAATATATTTCGATGTAGAAAACACAAAACAACTAATTTAATTAAGGTCAAAAATTTAAAAATTGTATTTATTTAGATTTTAAATTATTTTAAACTATAATTTGTGTAATGAAATACCCCCGTAAATAGATTAGAGGTTTACAATGCTTGATATGAACAACTCCCACAATAAGGAATCAATGAAAGGAATTTCCCTATTAAGCATCTCATACCCTCTCGAAGATAGGTACGGCCGTCTACGCATCGATCCGCAAGACTCTACTAGACAGTCGATACCCTGTTCTTTAATTTATGATATCTGCGAATCTAGTGCTATGATACCAATTTTTTAATTTGGAGGGAAAACTCCAAAACTCCCTTTGAAATTTTGATTTTTGAAGTGTTTTGGAGGATAAGATTCGAAAATAAATGATATAGAACAAACTAAAGTACTTATCCGCACGCATTTTCTCAAGAAATTACTCCCAAATTCTGCCTCTAGAGCTCCAAATATGATAAAAATGGTGAAAATGAGAAAAATAAGAAGAAATACCGAAATAGTGGTTGTTTCAGCCAAAAATGGCCTGCTAATCGCGCGTTGACCGCATATATTATTACTTGACCCTCATTCTAAAAATAATTGTTTTAATTTACTTGTTCAATTTATGAAATAAAAAAAAAATATTTCTACCCTTAGTATTAAATAACTGGATAAAATAGTAGTAGTTAAATTTAAAATTTCAAAGCATTAGTAATAATGTTAGTTTAGTAAAATCCACCTCTAATTAAATTTTTGTAAGGGGTGTAATATCAAGAAGAACCAAATAATATGAAACACATGGAGTAAGAGAGTGGAGAAAGACAAAAATAAACGCATACATACATATACACATGGTTAATGCATATTATATTAAATTTTGTGACAACTTCATAAAAATATTATTCTACTTATAATGTTAATGAACTAAAAGAAAAAGTTATCAATACCTAGATTAAAAAATAAATTATATATAAAATAAAGAGGTATTACATATATGTGATATAACAAGGGTAAAATGGTCAATGTATAAGATAAAGAGGATAGTTTGATTATTAGAGTATTCAATTTTGAGGAGAAGATAAAGAGGATAGTTTGATTATTAGAGTATTCAATTTTGAGGAGGAGTTTAATTTTTGAAGCAAAATTGGTCAGAATTGAAAAACAAATCAACTCGTTGAGAAAGATGTACTACTACAATATATAAATATTGTATAAACACTGTTTATTAATGTATATACATCATTGATATATAGTTATACACTAAATATATACATAATTCAATATTATTTATACAATATCGATATATTATATAATTAATTATACAATATCATCATAATACATATACAATGGTCATATAGTTGAATTTTTTTTCCAGAAAAATTATGTAGAGTAGCAAATATTTAGCCTATATTAGGTACTATAACTACAGTTTAAGAAAATTGTAATTCGTGGCTATAGTTTCCCCAATTCTTGCTATTCGCCTGATTTGTATAAATTCAGAATTTGGTTCCTGATTGTATAAATCTAGAATTTTGTATATGCTTACCCTAGATATTTGTATACGATTTATGAAAAAATTATAATAAATTACCCTATTTGTATAGTGGCAAGCGAAATATACAAACGAAGTTCTGAAAAATTCCTAAATGTATAAATACAAAATTTGTATATACTTACCCTATTTGTATTCGCAAGCAAAATATACAAACGGATAGAAATATACAAATTGAAGCCTCCATAGCAACAAAAAAAAAAAACTATAGCTATGGAATCAAAACTATAGTTATAGTTTGGGGTGGGCGTTCGGTTCTTCGGTTTTTGGTTCTAAAAAAGTATGCACCGTATATCAAACCAAACTATTCAGTTTAGTTCGGTTCGGTTTTTCTATTTTGGTTCGGTGTTTTTAAATCAATTTTTCGGTGCGAATGAAAAATAAAATGAGGACAAAATCAAAGTATAAGATGCTTAAAATTTTAAAAGTATGTTAAGGAATGATGTATCTCGCCATGGAACACTTATTGTGCTAACTAAAAGACTATATTTATCTTTGTCAAGAACAGTGTGCCTCCAATTACTTCTCGAAAAAATAAGGATGAAGACGGGTTCCTTTACATAACGTACATTGATAAAAATATGTTTTGGTTCCTCTTGAGAATTAATATTTAGAAGTTAACTATTGAATTACACATTTGTTGCTACTTTGATTTGCTCATGAATGATTTAATTCTTAGTTAGCTTTTTATTTTTAGTTAAGAGAAAACACATAAATATATGTTTTTTTAATGAAAATCCGGTTCTTCGGTGCACCGAAGTTCTGATACCCTTAAACCAAACACCGAACCGAAGAATCGAACTTTTGAAAAAATAACACCGACACCAAATCGAAAAACCGAATTAGGTTAATTCGATTTTTTGGTATTCCAATATTTATGTCCACACCAAATTATAAAGCCTTATTATATCTATTATGTTTGCTATTAATAATTTTTTTCCTTTTTTTCACTTGAACAATTATATAAGAATCCCAAACAAATATACAAAACAGAATACGAAATATAAATAAGTACTTACTAATTATCTAGTCAGTGTGTGCCCTTTATACGTGTCTTCTTCAATGCGATAAATATAAATAATGTTAATATGGATTGTATCAAATTTTATATATTATATTATTTAATAATCTGAAGAACAAACCTAAAATATTTTTTAAAAGCAAGATACTAATTAGAGTTATTATAAAAACAAAGAAAATAATTGCATTATAATATGCACAACCATCCAAACAAGCTGAGGTTTTAAATTTTTCTCAATATTTCTATATGACAATTATAATAAACTTTTGAGTATTTTGGATAATTAAAAGGAAGGGTTCTGATATTTTTGATATTACATATAAGGAAAAATGATACTATAATGAAAAACAAAGTGGTATATGAGAAATATATTTAAGTTGGGAAGTGGGAAATTCTTGGAATGAGGATTGGTTTCTTTTGTCTATAAAGAAAGCTGCATATGGATTGATGTCTTTTTAGTAAAGTTTTTCAATTCCAATGATGTCAAAAGTAAGTAATAAACATATCAATTAAATAAATTTTTTAAATTAGATATAATCTCACAAAATAGGTGGAAGATGATAAAATATACAGAAACCTTATCACTGTTTTAGAAATAGAGATGTTGTTTCTGATAGACTCCCGATTCAAGAAAAAAAAAGATCCAAAGTAGTATGAAGAATGAAATAATGTAAATAAAGACAATCATGAAAAAAAAATACTACAGACAACCTGACAAATCATACTAAACAATAGTCATAACAATCTACAACGATAATCAAAATGTAAAAAAATTACAAATAATAACCAAACTCAAAGAACAAAGAAACTATAAGAGTAATACAACGCTCAACTAACTAACTAACTTACCACCCTAATGTGTCCTCCATAACCTTCTATCTAATGTAACATGCTCAGTAAGTTGAAGTTGCGTCATGCATGTGTAATCACCTTTGCCCAATAATTCTTCGGCCTATAACCTTTACCTTTCTTGAAATCATCTGTACATTTTCTTTACACATGCCCGAACCATTTCAACCTCGACTCATTATTAGATACGTTACTATAAAACTAATTACGTTATCAATATAATTTAACTTGTAATAATAAACAAATTAATTATTTTTTTATATCAAATTACCAATTGAAGTGATTAATATTATTTATCATAAGGATTTCCTTGACCTAATTATGTGAATAATTTTTACATTAAATTCGTCTAACATTAATATATATTTGAAGAGTAGTTTTAGCGTAACTGATAAATTTGTTGTCTTGTGACTAAGAGTTCGAATTGTTGATACAATCTCTTGAAGAAATGTAGGATAAGGCCGCAAGGCTGCATATAACAGACCATTATGGTTCAACTCTTTTTCAAATCCCATATATAATGAGAGATTGATACATCAAACTGTTTTTTCTTTTAAAACATTAGTATCTTTAGACTATTTACTTTTTAATATGATTGTATTTATATATAAATATTATATAAAATAAAAGAAAGAAAAAGAAGTATTTTTTTCATTATGGCAAACAAAGCACTTTTCTAGAATCCGAGGTTGCCTCTTCTTTCACAAAAGCTTCAACTGTTTAATTTCTTTAGCTTTTAGGTCAAACCATTGAGACAACAACATTTTCATATATAGATGCTTTGATGAATTTATTCTTTAAATTATAAGGGAAATTAACCTAATTATATTTCATATGTTTATTTTACTATCCGTTATTCATTTCCTTTGTATTATCTTAATATTGTGTTGTTATATTTTTCTTACACCCCTGCTTTCTTTTGAGTTGAGGATCAAAAATATTTTTTCTACTCTGTAAAGATAGAAATAAGAAATACGTACATCCTTACCTTCTTCAGACCTTACTTATAAGACTATACTAAATATATTGTTGTTGCTTATTTTACTATGTCATGTATTTTGCATATTTAAGTTTTTTTATTAGACTTCTTGGAAATTATTTATAAATCCTTTGAAAATCTAAAATATTTAATACATTAGATTTTAATTCTGAAACCTTGTTCTTTTACACTATTATTATTATGATAAAATTGCTACCCTCCATCAATCCTATTTACACAGAACGAAATAAATTTAACTTTTTGATGAGGAAAAAAAAGAGCACATTTCTCTTTTTCATTGAACTAAACATAAGACAAAAAGTGTATCAAAAAGAAAATATTATACACCTTTGGTGGGGGGTGGGAGATCTAAAAAGTATATGCATTAAAAGAATAATTTTCATTTGTTTGGTGTATTTTTAGAACACAAATTAAAGAGCTTTACCATCTAAAGGACAAGTGTATTATATTAAGTCTTTTCAATGAAAAGAAAATGTCTTGCTCTATTCTTATACTGTCACAATTTAATAATTAGCAAACTGCATAAATTTCACTAATTTATGTCTTGATTACTAAGATTTCCGTTAATTTCAAATATTACTTCCTCTATCATATTTCATGCTTGGAATACATGAGTTTGAATCCGCGAGATACATATATCTGTCAAATTTTAAAATCGAAATACGTATTTTATTTATTTAAATTAATTGGTTGTAACTGATTTCCTTAATTAGAGGAATAATTTCGAATTTTCAGAATACATGGACAATTAATTCTGAAAATTTAAATTAATCAAATCTCTTAACATAAGGCGAAAATCAAGGAGTGTATCTATGTTTAATTAATTTTATTTTATTATTCTTTGAAATAATAAATTCATTAATATTCTTGGTCATGTAATTTGATTAATTTCATTTTATTACTCTTAAAATAATAAATTCATTAATTTGATGTATCTATTATCAATATATGATGTATCCAACAAACTAAACACTTAGATACATAAGAATGATACAAGTACATTTATATGTATCATAGAGGTATCTAGTATTAATTTCGTGTATTTGTTATATGTGCCTAGTATTAATTTCATGTATCTATTTATATGATCTGATTTTAATTTCATGTATCATTTATATGTATCTAGTATTAATTTGATGTATCAAGTATCAATTTCATACATTATATTCAAAAACATGGATCTCGGATACATAGTAAGCATGTACATATAATTAAGTATATTTAAATATGGAATGTAACTGAAACGCACAATTTAGGAACAAATCTCGAACGTAGAGTGTCTGTCTTATCATTAATTTAAAAAAAAAAGTAAAAAGTTTCAAAATTCTTCCTTTTTTTTAGCATCTGAAATCATAGATACATATAATCTTACGTCAGATACATAAACTCTTAACTAGATACATGTACACTTGATGTGTATCCAACATTGTTGCACTTGATGTGTTCTGCTAATTAAAGCTTGGCGTAATTCTTCTATCTTAATTGGGTCGTACCTATACTAAAAGTTGTTTGATTTAGTATAATATTGTTAATGAGTAGTACATTTTACAAGAATCATCCGATTTTGAGAATGATCAGCCATATGTTTCAGAAACAACAAAATAAAAAAATATAAAACCTAATTTTAGAAATCTCAAAGGTGATTTATTAGTTGCATATTGCAGAGTCGTCTCTATGGAAAAGTTGGCATCCCCTTCCTGATGCTTGGCAACAGTTGATACATGTTGGACGAAGTATTGTGTTTCATGAAGAGGAACAAGTCATGTAATCCACATTTGTCTCACAAAATTGAGGATTGAAGGAAGAAAGAAGGAGAAGATGAAGGAAGAAAGAAGGCTGGTGGACGTGGGGATGTTGGGGGAACTACAGAGGTGAGTAGAAAAAAATTTGACTTGTTAATGGACCATTAATTAAGGAGTTTAAATTTAAGATAATTATTCAATACCATATTTAAGAGATTTATGTATCTGATTAAATCTTTTAAAATATATGGTATAAATATTAAAAGTGGTTATATGTGTAATTGTTTTAAACTAGAGGTAAATATAGTATATATGGTAGTGATGTATGTGTAGTTATGTAGTTTTTCCTAATAATGTCTCCCCTCGTCTCAAATTATATGTCTTCTTATTAAAAATGTTTACATTGTTTAAGAAGTTTAAAAAATAATACTCATTTTATTTGGTCGTAATTGTTTTTAAAGACTACAAACATCTCAATTATATTACATAATCAAAATAGCTATTAAATAAATAGAAATTATATCTTAAAATATAAATAAGGGTACAAAAACAGTAATAATAATAACAACATATCCAGTGAAATTTGACAAATGATTTATGAAAATGTTAAAGTGTATGCATATCTTACCCTTACCTCGCGGATGTAGAAAAGTTGTTTCCAAAGGACCCTCATTAGTTCAAGTACAACAAATTAAAGTAGGTGCAAAAAGAAAAAATGACAATGAAGAAAACATAGCAACTAATAAGTATTACAATAATCGAAAGACAATAAACAACAGATGATTAAAAAATTAGAAGAAAGAAACTACGTACAAGAATAAGACTAATACTATGACAAACACCACCTATCTTAAACCTGTCAAAAAGAAAGAGAGAACTAACCTTTCACCATAATTTGTGACGTTGACACCCTCCTATATAAGGTCATATTCTCGGTAAACATAAGTTGTGTCATGACTTATCAAATTATTTCTCCACAACACTTTTTTAGCCTACCTCTACACTAGTGGGCATCCACCGTCCAACCTCTCACACATTTTCACTGGGCATTTACGCATCTCTTTTTCACATGCTCAAACCATCTCAATCTCTCTTTCCTATCTTGTCCACCGTACCACTAAGGCCACTCTCACCTTATCACAGATATCCTCATTCCTAAACTTATAATTCTAGTATGTTCATACATCTATCTTAACATCTTCATTTCTATAATTTTCATCTTCTGAATATTGAAGTTCTTGACTGGCTAACACTCAATACTATACAACAAAATTGGTCTAACCATCACTCCATAGAACCTATCTTTAAGTTTAGCTGGTATCTTTTAATTCATCACACAAAACTCCGAAGGCAAGCCTTCACTTTATTCATTTTGCATCAATATGATGTGTGACATCATCATCGATCTCTCCACTCCTTTGGATTAAAAAATTAAGAAACTTGAAACTATCTCTCTTAAGGATATCCTATGTGTCAAGTCTCAGTTCCACATATGTCTCAGAAATTGAATAACCGAATTTGCACTCCAAATATTCAGATTTTAGTCCTGCTTAACCTGAAACCTCTAAACTTCAAAGTTTATCTCCAAACATCCAACCTAACATTAACATTGTTGCATGTCTCATCAATCATTACTATGTCGTCTACAAATTACATACACAATTACACTTTATCTTGAATATATCATGCTAATTCATCCATCATCAATGCAAATAGAAATGGTTTAAGCGTCAATAATCTCTTATGCAACTCCATATTGGTTGAAAAGTGCTCCTAGCTAAGTCTCTTCCTATCGTTCTAACATGAGTATTGACTAGATCATTCATGTCTCTCATTACCTTAATACAGGCATCGATACATCTCTCACCCCCAAGGATCTCCGTAGAACTTTCCTCGAGACTTTGTCGTAGGTCTTTTCAAGGTTAATAAACACCATATGTAAATTTCTCTTCATTTTTCAATATATCTCCACCAATCTCCTCACGGGATGAATAAGTTTTTTAGTTGATCACCCTGACATGAATCTGAATTGGTTCTTGAAAATGGACACACCCCTCATCACCTTTATCTCCACCATCTCTCACAAACTTCCATAGTGTGGCATATCAACTGTAATTATTGTAGTTTAGATATCAGCCTTATTATTATATAATGGAACCATTGTACTCCACCTCTATTCTTCAGGTATTTTTTTGTCTTAAAAATGACATTAGACAACTCAATCATCCACTCCATACTTGTCATGTATGTGTTGTTCCGAAACTCCACCGAATCTCATTAGACATGATCGCTCTTTTCTTACAAATCTGACTAATAGCACCTTTAACCTCCTCAAAATTAATACACCTACAGTATCTAAAATCCCAACATTGCTTAGAGTGTTCCGAAACATCCACTATAATGTCTCTGTCTCTTTCGTCTAATGAGTGTTTGTTCTAATTAACACCACGCCTTCCTCGATTTTGATGTCATTCACTTGATCTAGGACTCAGACCTTCCTTTCTCTCGCCTTAGTGAGCTTGTATAACTTTTCATCTCCACCTTTGTCCCCTAGTTCAACATATAGGGATTCGAAAGCTGCTATCTTTCCCATTGTAACCACTAACTTAGCATTCTTCTTCATCTTCTTATACGTTTCTTTATTTTTGTGCTTCTACTCCTTGTCATTGCACTCACCAACTTTGCATAGGCAATCGTCTTTGCTTTCACTTTGCTCTGGACGTCTTCATTACACCATCAATCCCCTCGATGACCACCAAAGTTATTCCTTGAACTCCTAGAACTTCTCTTGCTACTTTCCTAGTGCAACGAACTGTTCTATCTCACATGTTATTTGCATCCCACAAATTCTCTAAGCACTCATCGCTATCAACTTCTCCCTTGTTTTCAGAGATAGAACAGGGGTCAAACCACTCCATTTAATCCTCGTCCGATCATATAAAGTCTTTTGTTCCTATTTCTCTTAATTTTCAAGCTCATCACAAAAACTAACAAATAAACAAAAAGTAGTCAAATACTTCTAATGAATATTTTTTTAAAAGACATATAAATAAAAAATATGATAAGTATTTTGAGACAGAAGAGGAGCATGATTTATTAGAAGAAAGATTAACTATCTACAAAAAGTGTGAATTAGTACATGATTTATTAGTTCAATTACATAATTTCCATAGAATTTTTTAAAGCTGTTAAATGTATATATAATTTATGTAAATATTCATGAATAGAAAATATCTATTTGGTGAATTTACTTATGAACATACTTGTCAATTCAGGGGTCATATCTTTGTATAATGTGTTCAACTTGACCCATCAATATTTTGGGCTAAAAGCATTTAACACAACAAGATGATTCTCAACCGTTATTTTTTTTCTTTTTCTTTTAGCTAAAAAAGTGTCTTCTCAATTATATTCAAAATAAAAGATGATGTGACCAGACATAAGTTATAATCTTGCGTTAAAAAATTGAAATGCATGCAAAGAAAATTTTGGCCAGAGTTGATTATAACTTTGCTATTATAGGAATGGACATGGTACAATATGATAAGGTAATGATAACTTTAGTTCAATAATTTTGGTTTTTGTTTTTATACTATATTGTTATTGTATTAAATTAATTCAACATGATTCGATATTTTAAAGTTTGATGTTGATATTTTGGGATATAGTATAGTTTGATCGATTTTAACTTACATATACTTATATAATAGAGAAGTATGACCTAGACTTTTTCAAAAAAACAAATCTCAACCATATACACGTTACACATGTAGAAATATTCAAAAGAAAGTACAAGTAATTTTCTTTGTTAATCAATCACCCAATATATTTCAATCAAGATAGAGTAGTCAAAGTTTCAAAGTCTTAATAATTAGTTTTGTGCTAGCACTATTTTATATATTTGCAAGTATTATAATAATCTATATGAATTCTATATGTAAACATCTACTTCAATACGATATTTCAATATTTTGTTTATAAATAATGTATCTCGTACTGAATATCAATTTTTTTTTAAAATACATATAAAATTATAGACAATAAATTCGCGTCGAAAAAATAATAATCAAGACCGTAAATATCGCAATAACTGTAGTATTATATTTCAAATATGAGCATTACAATCTCTATGAATCATCTGATTTGTCTTTTCAAATATAAATTCAAGGGCTTGTGAGCTTGATCTTGAATCTTGATAAACTTGTTCTTGAATTGTACTTGGATTCAAGGGCCTTCGAGCTTGATCTTGAATCTTGATAAACTTGATTTTGACTTGTATTTGAATTCAAGGATTTTTGAGCTTGTTCTTGAATCTGGTGGTCTTGATCTTGAGTTGTTCTTGAACTTGAATGCTTGAATGCTTGAACTTGTAGCTTATAGAGAAATCTGTGGCGTTTGATCCACGAGCTCTGGCTTCTTGTTAGAATTTTGGTGTGAATTCTGAATTACGAGGACCCTTTTTATAGTTGTAGAATGGAGGAGTTATGATGAGAATTGGTTTCTTTCTACCAATCAGATTTAAGTGACTTCATGACGATATTTGATTGGTTGGAACACGTCACTTGTACACACGTGACACATTTTTATTGGTCTTTGATTGAGATAGGCATGTCATGTCATTTTGCCACATGACATGATCCTATTGACTTCTCATTTGACTTGGCATACTGTAGACGATAAAATTTTGCGTCGAGAAAACAATAATCAAGAACGGAAAATTATGCAACAATCGTTTTATTGATTTAAAGTGCGAGTGTTACAATCTCTATGATTCCTCTGAATTCGCCTTTTCGGATATAATTCAAGGGCTCTTGAGCTTGATCTTGAATTTATCTTGAACTTGAACTTGAACTTTATCTTGATCTTGACTTCTAGTTGAATCCAAGGGATTCGAGCTTGATCTTGATCATTCTTGAACTTGAACTTTATCTTGATCTTGACTTCTAGTTGAATCCAAGGGCTTCGAGCTTGATCTTGAATCTGGCGGTCTTGATCTTGATCGTTCTTGAACTTGAACTTTATCTTGATCTTGACTTCTAGTTGAATCCAAGGGCTTCGAGCTTGATCTTGAATC
>JAJONR010006065.1:0-28447 GCA_029582245.1 Solanum etuberosum | reverse complement strand
GGATGGAGGAGAGATAGAAGTGGGGGAGTTGAAAAGAAAGAACAATAGTTGTTCTTCTTCTTCAGTGAGAATAAGGCTGGATCCTTATTGAAGAGAGAGGATTTGGGTTTTTGCAAAAGACATCATGGGATGAAAATAGACAAAGAACAATGAACAAGTTATCCCCTTTTATGATGATATTGGAATCACTCCCGAATTCTTGAAGAATAGGATTAACAACACCAGACACATAATTGGGCCTTTAGGAAAAATGGGCATCTAAGGAATACAGGTCGGTTGCTTAAAATAAGTCTTTCTGTGTTCTCTACTTGTTTAATATTTTGGTTTCTTTTTTCTCATGTATTTGATCCATAGAATTTAATAATATTAAGTATTAAGTTTTCTGTTTTAATTTGTTTTTCTTACTTTTCTTTTTTATTTGTTTTTTTCCAATATTTTAGGTCTAAATTTTCACATGACATTACATGTTTAAGATAGTTGAGAAAGACATAGATTTCCTTCTGAACTTGTTCCGACAAGTCAATTACACATTTAAATTATCATGGAGAGTACTTATATATTACACATTTTAACTACTTAAAAGTGAATTTATTTATTGGCTTAAGTCATATGCGGCCCCTTAAAGTTATCCGCATAATTTACTTAGACACCTCAACTAGGGCTAGTATCTATTGAACACCTAAAATATTCAAATTGTGTATCTATAAAGCACAAAATACTGATGTGGCAAAAAACGTGTTCTTCACTTTTCATGAGCGAGTGAAGATACCCAAATAACATTTTCATTTTTCTTTTTCACGAAAAAGTGCACTTTTTAATTTATTGACCCGTGACATTAATTAATAAAGAAACTAAATAAAATTAACTAACAATAAAAAGAAGCACGTCTTCTTCCCAAGATGTTGCCTCAACGATTTCCATCCAACATCATTCCACCATCTCTGTACTTACCAGTTACCTCTCATGCCACCCCACTCCTCCAACTTCCTCTCACCCTCTCCAATTATTCTTCTGTTTTTCCTCTTTTTTTCATGTTTCAAATATTTCGGCGAAGTTCCATTTATTCCGATAAAAGAAAATTGAATCAATTCTTTTCTCGGCAAAAGTTTGTTATTGTTTCTTATAAATGTGATAAATGTTTATTAAACGAAAGAAAGAAGATGAAGGAAATTCATAGGAGGTGTTGCCAATGAAAGGGAATGAAAGAGCGGGGCGATGATTTATATGTGTCGGCGCCGGCGGGAAGGCGAAACAGCCTTGACACGAAGAAGATGAAGAAGACGGGAGGGTGAGGGCGTTGATTAAAAAAGTTATTTTTTATTTTCTTAAAATTCTTTTGGATTATTTAAATAGAATTTCTTAAAAATTCAATTCAATCACCACGTGTCATTGTTTCATTGGTACACCTGCTATGTATTTGTGTTTGAGCTACACACAATTTTAATTTTCAACTGATTATCATTTTGTGTCTAATAGATATAAATTTCATAAGGTTAAAGTGTTCAATAGGTACTAGCCTAGTTGAGGTGTCTAAATGAATTATGCGGACAACTTTAAGGGGCCGCAGATGACTTAAGCCTTTTTTATTCCTTAAAACTTACATGGCAAAAAAAATAAAAACATACGTGCCAGAAAAAACATCAAAATAAAAAAAAAAAATCGTCCTTATACACCCCCCCCTCCCCCACCCTCAACATCTCTTCTTCTTCACACCCCACCCTCCTCTTCTTCTTCTCACCTCACCCATTATCCTTTTCTTCTTCTTCTTCTTCTTCTTCATTCTTTAGTTTTCATCACAATTCTTTATTTTTTATCACAACCTCAAAACACTATTTCTTTTTGATTTGCATTTAGGTTAATTTTTTGTAAGATTAATCCAAATAAATGAATAATAATAATAATAAGTATTATTATAATCATAATAATAATAATAATAATAATAATAAGCCTGAAAATTTTGAAGCTATAATGTTTATGTAAGAGTTAGTGTTTCAATTAATTTTGAAAGAAATTCATCCGTTAAAAGTTTTGAAATAACAAAATACATGAATGTGAATTGTAACATTCATTTTGTTTTAATTCTACGTTATAGGTTTTTTGAAACATACTTTTGTTTTTAATTCTACGTTAGAAGTTTTTGAAAGATAAGTTTTCTTTTCAATTCATGAACCTATAGTAAATACTATTTAATTAAAAGTCTTTTCTTGCAAAAACTTTTGTACTATAAATTGAGTTTCTTTTGGTTGAAAAGATAAGCACTCAAAAAACTACTTTCCCTTGAAAAAATATTTGTGAGACATTAATCAAAAGGTGAAATCACCAATTCAAGAATAGAAGAGCAACATTCTTGAATGCTACTTGTTTTGTGGCTTAGTTGAATTCCGAAGATAGAGTTGTTATTTATTCGTCCGATTGCTCGTGGGAGAGACTCCAACTATCTTCAAGAAACGTATTAACGTGCCTCTAAGCCAAGCATATTTTTTTTTGGATTCCTTGTATTTTTATCATTCTTGTTCATTTGTTCTAACAATTTGAAGATAGTTGTCTCTATGGCATCCACATCAATAACGAACGGTGTTCTTTGCCTAATCCAAATTTTGAAACATTTGATGGCAAAGACTTTCCTAGATGGCGTGGAAAGATGGAATTCTTTTTAAGACGATTAAAGTTGGCATATGTTCTTGAGAAACCTTGTCCTGAGGCTCCTAGTTCTGAGGTAGCAACGGACGAGGCTACTTTAATTAAAGAACAAATTTCCAAATGGCAAGATGATGGTTACTTATGCAAGAATTATATTCTTGGAGTAATGTTCAATAAATATTATGATCAATATTATATTAAGCGTAAATTTGCTAAGGAGATTTGTGATACTCTTAAAGCTATCCATTTAGCAGAAGAGGCGAGTTCAAAGAAATTTCTTGTTTCAAATTATATGGAGTTCAAAATGGTTGATGACAAGTCAATCACTGAAAAAGTACAATAATTTCAACTTATAGCTAATAAAATTGCTATATCTGGAATTGCTCTTGGTGAAAGCTTTCATGTTGGTGCTATTGTTTCAAAACTTCCTCCGTCTTGGAAGGAGTACAAAAACAAATTATTGCAGCACTTGAAATTGAACAAGAAACACGATACCGTGACAATAACACCTTGAAGGAACCCATCATGAAAGCACACGTTGTTGAAGAAAAATCGATCAAGAAGGAACCTACCAATAATAAATCTTTGAAGGAAAAAAGAGTAAATATTTCAAGCGTACTAATTCCAATTCTAAGTCGAATGAATGTTATCATTGTCATAAAATTGGTCACTATGCACGTGATTGTAAAATTCTTAAAGCTGAAAAGAAGAAAGAAAAGGCAAATAACAATACAAAAAATGAACTAGTGGCAATGGTCATAGAAGCATTTGTAGCGGGAGATAAAGTGGAATGGTGGATAGAAACTGGTGCAACTCGTCATATATCAGGTAATCAAAATTCTTTCACGACCTATGAATTAGTGGGGGGCAATAAAGTTTTGCATATGGAAAACTCATCCTCTGCTAAGGTTGTGGGAAAAGGAACTGTTGAACTGAAATTCACTTCCGGAAAGATGGTCACATTGATAGACGTATTGCATATTCCTGATATTCGAAAGAATTTGGAGTCAGGTACACTTTTTTTGAAGCATGGTTTTAAAATGATTTTTGAGGCAGATAAATTTATTTTGTCTAAACAAGGCATGTTTGTTGGAAAAGGTTATGCTACAAATGGAATGTTTAAACTCAATATTGAAAATGAAAATATTTCTTCTTATGTTGTGGAGTCTTTAGATTTATATGCATGAACGGCTTGGTCATGTGAATTTTAGATCCATTCAACTTATGGTGAGAAATGGATTAATTAAAGACGGTGGAAAGGATCATGTGGCTAAGTGTATTACTTGTAGTAAATGTAAAATAACAAAGAAACCTTTTAAGTCTGTTGAAAGGATATCCACACTTTTGGAGTTAATTCATACTGATATTTGTGAGATGGATTGTTTATCTCGTCATGGAAAGAGATATTTTATCACTTTCATTGACGATTACTCGAGGTATACATATGTCTTTCCATTAAAAATAAAAGATGAGGCATATGAGACTTTTAAAACATATAAAGCAGAAGTTGAAAATAAATTGAGTTTGAAGATTAAATCAATTAGATTTGACAGAGGTGGAGAGTATTTAAAATCAGATTTTATTGATTTTTGTGAAAAAGAAGGCATTGAGAAACAATTGAATATGTCTTATACACCACAACAAAATGGTGTAGCAGAAAAAATAAATAGAACTTTCATCGAAATGGTTAACTCTATGCTTTATGGATCTGGTATCACTGAAAATTTATGGACTGAAGCCTTATTTTCTACAAGTCATATTTTGAATCGAATTCCTTTCAAGAAACATGATTCATCTCCATATGAACTTTGGAAGAATCGAAAGCCAAATATAAATTATTTTAAAGTATGGGGTTGTTTGGCCCATGTTAGATTACCAGATCAACATTTGACTAAGATTGGCTATCGAGGAGTAGATTGTGTATTTATTGGTTATTCACAAACCAGTAAGGCTTATAGATTTTTGAATCTTGAGACTCCATGCCCTCACACAATTATTGAATCGTTGCATACTAACCTTTTTGAGCATATATTTCCTAAGAAAAAAGAATCTTTGAAACAAGATACAAGTTCTTCTATATCTCCTCTTAAAATAAGTTGAGCCTTTGGAAGAAAGTCAACCAAGACGTAGTGCAATATCAGCCAAACCAAGAGACTTTGGACCTAATTTTCAAGTCTATTTAGTTGAAAAGGATCCTGAAAGTTATGCTGAAGCAATGGCTTCACATGATGCTCCTTTCTGGCGTGAAGCTATTGATGATGAAATGCACTCTATTATGTCAAATAATACATGGATTTTATCAGACCTCCCTCCGGGATGTAAGTCTATTGGTTGTAGATGGATCTTTATAAAAAAATGAAATCTCATGGTACGTTAGATAGTACAAAGCTCGCTTGGTAGCAAAAGGTTTTACTCAATTGAAAGATATTGATTATTTTGATACCTTTGCACCTGTAGCTCAGATGATTTCTATTCGACTCTTGATTGCTTTAGACGCAATTCATAGTCTGGTAATACATCAAATGGATGTGAAGACTGCATTTCTGAACGGAGATCTAGATGAAGAAGTTTACATGAAACAACCAGAAGGATTTATCGTTCCTGGTCAAGAACACAAAGTTTGTAAGCTTCTTAAATCTCTTTATGGATTAAAACAATCTCCAAAACAATGGAATGAGAAATTTAGACGAGTAATGATTTCTAATGGCTACTCAATCAATGGTGGTGATATTTGCATATTTAGTAAATTTCAAAACAAATCTGGTGTTATAATATGTCTTTATGTAGATGATTTGTTGATCTTTGGAACTGATATTGAAAGAGTCAAAGAAACAAAATCTTTTCTAGCTTCTCAATTTGAAATGAAAGATCTTGGAGAAGCTGATGTAGTTTTGGGTAATAAAATCATAAGATCGGCGAATGGCTTGACTCTTACTTAATCAAGTTATATTTAAAAGGTTCTACAGAGGTTTGGTCACTTTGACGACAAATCTGCTCCTACACCATTTGATCCTAGCATCAAACTAATGCGGAACTCTAGTGATGTTCTTGATCAGTTGACATATTCTCAGATTGTTGGGAGTCTTATGTATGCCATGCATTATACCAGGATGAATATTGGTTACGCAATAGGCACTTTGAGCAAGTTTACTAGTAATCCTGGAGTTGAACATTGGAATGCCTTAATTCGTGTTTTAAGATACCTGAAGGGTACCGTTAATATTGGCCTACATTATTCTACATTTCCAGCTGTTCTTGAAGGCTATAGTGATGCTACTTGGAATTCTAATCCGAATGACTCTAAATCTATTACTGCTTGGATTTTCACTTTGGCTGGAGCAGTGATCTCTTGGAAATCAAAGAAGCAGACATGTATTACTCACTCAACCATGGAGTCAGAATTTATAGCTATGTCTTCTGCTGGAGAAGAAGCTGATTGACTGTGATCTACGCTGATAGATATTCCTTTGTGGAGTAAGCCAGTACCACCTTTAACTATCTATTGTGATAATCAATCTTCTATATTCGGGCTTCAAGTGATTGCTACAATGGCAAGTCGAGACAAGTTCGTCTCAAACACAATCATGTGAGGAGATTATTGGAGGAAGGCGTGATATCAGTTCAATATGTGAAGTCCAGATTTAATTTAGCAGATCCTTTTTCTAAAGGGTTAGGAAAGAGTTAGTGGTGGAAACTTGTAATGGGATGGGAATAAATCCTGTTATAAATTAACTGTACTTTATGATAACAATACCTAATGATGTAATCTTGGGTTCAAAGGGAAAAACAAGTAAAGTTACAATTGTGAAGCACATCAATAAAATTTTCATTTTCAAAATAAAATGAAATAAGTAGATGTGCATGATTGAGATTCTTTTCTCTTAATAAATTTATAAGACCGATCTTGGTTGGAGTTAGTAAGAAAACTCTTGATGAATTTTTTCGATATTCCTACTAAAGAGAAGGATGAGATTATATTCTCTTAATAAGTCTATAAATCGATTTCGATTGGAGTGTGTAGGAATACTCTTGATAGATTTACCGATACTTTGCTGTAAAGGAGGATGAGATTAATTTCTCTTAATGAAGTTCATAGACTATTTGGTCGGAGTATGCAAAGTTACTCTTGATGAATTCACCGTACTAAGTGCGAAGTGGAGGCTGCTTCAATAAGATTTTAACAGGGAAATCTTAAAGCACTTGGCTAAAAGGATTCAGGACACATGGCCGTAAAGTGTCAAAGGATTTCGATTTTCACCGGAACATAGTGATATGCGTGGAGTATTTTTATATTTCATTCAATGAACCACTTAGTTCAAGATTCGTTCACTAAATAGTCAATGATTTAGAAAGCCTCCACTAGCTAATGGTTCAAGTCCAAAAGACACCATTATTGATGCATGTTGCTAGATTAATGTCTCAAAATATTTTTTAGATTTTTCAAAGATAAAATTTCTTGAAACAAGTGGGGGAGTGTAAGAGTTAGTGTTTCAATTAATTTTGAAACAAATTCATCCGTTAAAAGTTTTGAAATAACAAAATATATGAATGTGAATTGTAACATTCATTTTGTTTTAATTCTACGTTATAGGTTTTTTGAAACATACTTTTGTTTTTAATTCTACGTTAGAAGGTTTTGAAAGATAAGTTTTTTTTTCAATTCATGAACCTATAATAAATACTATTTAATTAAAAGTCTTTTCTTGCAAAAACTTTTGTACTATAAATTGAGTTTCTTTTGGTTGAAAAGATAAGCACTCAAAAAACTACTTTCCCTTGAAAAAACATTTGTGAGACATTAATCAAAAGGTGAAATCACCAATTCAAGAATAGAAGAGCAACATTCTTGAATGCTACTTGTTTTGTGGCTTAGTTGAATCCCAAATATAGAGTTGTTATTTATTCGTCTGATTGCTCGTTAGAGAGACTCCAACTATCTTCAAGAAATGTATTAACGTGCCTCTAAGCCAAGCAAGTTTTGTTTTGGATTCCTTGTATTTTTATCATTCTTGTTCATTTATTCTAACAGTTTAGACATACAAACCCTAGAGGATGACGGAGTGGGGGCGGGCATATCAACGTCATGTTGAAATTTCCATTTGGGATCATCAGAGACAATGAAACACCCTTGAAAAACCTCCCTCCAACCGCCGCCGCCACCATTGCCAGTGAATTTTCAAGTGTTCTTGGAACATAACGACATAAAGACACATATTTAAATCCAATGCAATCTTTGCTTTCCTCTATTTTGAATCTTGATAGTCTTCTAAGAAGAATAAGTCTAGCTAGCTGAAATTCATAATGAATAGAATTTTAATTCAATGGAGTTGATGAGAAAATCAAGATTCTTTTATAAACAATAAAAATTTGGTGCTCTTTATTTGGGTTTTTAGTAGCTTCTTCTTGTTTTCAATTGTAACGTTTGTTTATATTTGAACACGATAATCTATTCAATATAGTATATGTTTTTATGATTTGGACAAAATTGTTTTGACTTTTGTAAAAGGAGTTTAATTTATTTTATTTATGATTTTGTTAAAGGAATTTTGCAATTTTTTGGTTTGGTGGTGATGACAACTTTATGGGTTTGGTTGTGCTAGGTGACGGGTGGCAAAAATTAAAAGACGAAATTGAATATGGCGTAGAAGAAAATATTGATATTGATAATGGTGATGATAATATTTGGTGGTGGATAACGAAGAAGAAGAAAAATTAAAGGTGATATAGTGAAATTGTTCTCATCGTGTCTCTTTTTAATATCTGGAAGTTGGCATTTGTCAAGTTGAACTAGACCCTTTATTTCTCTTGAAAGTTGTTGGTAGGAGAAACAAAAGGTGTAATGTACACTTGAATATGTTTATTTAGCCAAAAAAAAATAAAAAAATCAGCTACTCCATTGGCTTATCTGAAGTAATGTGAAATTAATCGCGATTTCAATATTATCCATGATTTTAATGGTAGAGTAAATCTCATTTCAGCCACCTTGAGTACTGATTTGGGAAAAGCAATAGTCCTAAGCTCGATAAGCACAAAATTAAACATCAAAGAACATCACTTGATAACTTAAACATGTTCCAGCTTCTATCACTTATGAAGACACTACACAATAGATTTAGCATTTCTTCTAATACCATCGGTACATAGAATTTAATTAACTAAAATACATGTTATATTAGATGTGAATTTGGACAGCTACTGAACATAGAATATTTCAAATGTCTTGTATGTAAAATAGGTTAATTTCATATGAATATCAAAATAATTTAAGAAAGTCAAATAAAACATTAAAAAATGTTAAACTTAAAAACACTTAAAAACACTTTTTAATGTATGGAGGTAAATAAGTATTTTACAAAGAAAGAAATGAAAATAATTAAATATATATAAGTTTTAATGTCAATAATTATGTGTACTAACTAAATTTCTAATGACCAATTAAAAAAAGGACATGTGTACATTTATTTATATATTAGTCCTCTTGAGAATTTTAATGACAGGTGGACAATTTCTTGGTCAATGCCGCCTCAACAAAGTGCAATCACACTATGTGCACGTCAGCACACAAGGTGCACGTAAGTACATAAAATGAGTTCAAAGGTAATAGGACCCTAGTTAAGTTAAAATGTGAAGCTGAGACTTCGTTCATACTTTAAGGGGTACTTATACCTTATCCCTTTTAAATTTCATTGATCACACATTCATATTTGACTTCAATAGAGTCCAAAGATATATAAAATCCAAGTTAAGTTGGTCCATACACATTTATTGATTAAAGTTCAAAGATATATAAAATCCAAGTTAAATTGGTCAATAAGCATTTATTAATATTTTCAAATGGCAATTGATCCATGCCATGCAGCCATAGTAAGTAGACACCTCAATCATTTCTCCCATATATATAATATCTACTCACTCTTTTGCCTCTTTCCCCTCACCGCTAGCTCTATCTCTCATCAGTTGTTTCCTAGCCAACTCCCTTCAATCAATTTTTCTCTTTCCCATGGTTTCCAACAACAAGCATTTTGTTGTGAAGTATTTTGAGTTTAGGCATAACTATGCTGCTAGATCTAATGGTCATGTACTTGATGGTTGTGGTGAATTATATCCAACTGATGCTCCTGGAACCTTTGAATCCTTCATCTGTGCTGCTTGTCATTGCCATCGAAACTTTCATAAAAAAGTTGAGGTGGAGGTAGAGGATGGAGTGGAGAGTCTTATCCCTTTTATTAATCATCTTAGCCACGGTACTTGTTGTAATCACAAATCCATGACTTTTTAACATCATTTATAGAAATAACAATTCTTTTCTTAAGTTAAAGGTACTTTTAGATCTAGAATTTATAATTTTATATAGGTATTTAATTATTTCTTCACCAACAACATGCATTGTCCATGTTATCATTGATGATCCATCACCAAAATACTCAGCGAGACCTAGGGCGAAGGTTGGTGAAATGTTTGAGAAGAACAACAATGACGTGGAGATGAAGACTGAGATGGAGATGAAAAGATAAGAGATAGAAGTGAGGGAACTGAAAAGAAAGTATTGTTCGTCTTCTTCAGTGAGAATGAGGCTGGATCCATATTAGAGAAAAAAAAATTGGAGTTTTACAAAAGATATCATGGGATGGAAATGGATAAAGAACAATGAACAAGTTATCCCCTTTTGTGCTGAGATTGGGATCACTCCAGAATTCGATTAACACCAGACGCAGAATTGGACCTCTAAGAAAAAGAACCATCTAAGAAAAAAGAACCAGTTGTTTAAAATAAGTCTTTATGTGTTTAACTTGTTTAATAATACATCTTTTCTTTTTCTCATGTCTTTGATCCATAGAATTTTGTAATATTAGTTATTACTTTTTTTTGTTTTAATTTTGATTCTCTTACTTTTTTAAAAATATTTATTTCTTACAGCATTTTAGGTCTAAATTTTCATATGACATTAGATAGGGAAAGGCATAGATTCCGCTCTAAACTTGTCCAAACAAGTCAACTACACGCTTAAACTATCTTGGCGATCTATTACACATCTTTACTACTTAAAACTAACCCCTAAAACTGGAGTAACAAAAAATAAAATAAAAGGTAAAAACATGCGTGTCAAATAAAAATTAAAGTAAGAAAAAAAAATTAAAATCCTCCTTACATCCCACCCTGCATGTCTCTTCTTCTTCTTAACACCCCACCCATTATCCTCTTCTTCTACATTCTTTGTTTTTAAAACAATTTTTTATTTTTCATCACAATCTCAAAACACAACATTTTTTATTTGCAATTAATTAAGTAAGTTTTTGTATGATTAATCCAAATAAAAAAAATTATTATTTTTTGGCTAACTTTGAAAGATTTGGAGCCATGATTGTTTAAGCATACGAAGTCCAGATGATGAGGAAGTAGGGGGGAGGCATATCAACATGACCGTCAAAATTCCTATTCGGGGTCATCATAGAAAATGAAGTAGCATCATAAAACCTCTCTCCGGCCACCTTCGTCGCCGGTAAATCTTCAAATATTTTTGGAACATAAAGACACGTATTTAAATTCAATACAAGAAATATGTTTTCCATCTACTTCTCATATTGAATTGTGATTTTCTTCAAAACACAAAGAAGATAAAGAAATCTAGCTAAAATTTATTAAGAATTGATCTTTATTTCAATGGGGTTGATGAGAAAATCAAGATTCTTTTGTAAGCAATATAAAAAACCTGGTGCTTTGAATTTTAGTTTTTAGTGGATTCTTTTTTCTTGTTTTCGGTTGTAGCATTTGCTTATCTTTGTACACGATAACCAATTCAATATGGTATAGCTTTTTACAATTTGGAAAAAACTGTTTTGACTTTTGTTAAAGGGATTCAATTTTTTTTATTTTGTTAATGAAAGTTTGGTAGTTAATTAATTTTTGGGTTTGATGGTGATGGAAGCTTTGTGGGTTTGGTGGTATTGGGTGATGGGTGAAGCAGAAAATTGAAGGCGGTGAAGAACAAAAAATTGATATAGATAATGGTGGTGGACACGTGTTGTACAAACGCAATCAACTTACTTGAGTGAAGGTGCCATGTCAGCACGAAAGGTGCACGAAAATACAAAAAAATGAGTTTGGAAGGAGGAAGGAGGATGATAGGACCACAATTAAGTTAAGATGTGTCACTGGAATTTTGATCATACCTTAGGGGGTACTTATGCATTGTCATATAAATTATAATAGTCCCTTTTAAAATCACATTTATTTGTTATAGTAGGTAAATCTCCTTGAATATATGTCACCACCCAGACCATCGTGATTGGCACCCACACTAGTCCTTCGGTGGGAGAACCATTACTACAACACGACTAAGCAATTTAACGAAAAACTGAGCCTTTAAAGATATGGAAGCATGTTTAAATGACTAAATAAAATATGGAGTTCCCATAAACTCCAGAAGTTTAATAAAACGACTAACAACTATTGCAGAAGTTCAACCCCTAGAACCTGAAAGTCCTTGTACCAAAACTCTACCAATCAACAAGTCTAAGAGAAAAGGGGTACAACCCCCAAACTAAACATACGATAAATCTAACAAGAGAGTCTGAGTCCGAAAAGAATGGACTAAACAATAAAGGACCCATGGTAGCCTGGAAGAACTGGTTCACCCTTGAATCCGGTCTCGATCATTGATCTCCTAGCTGAGGTCTATCAGTAGCCACCTGAAGATGCCATGTACTCAACAAAGAACGAGCAAGTGCAGTATCAGTACACAAACCACAGTGTACTGGTAGGATCACGCGACTACTCCAGTAAGCGAAATACACACAAGAAATTACAACACAGTAAACACACATATACGGAATACATCGATCAATTATCATTTCAGGAGCAACTTACAGTTTCCAATAACAACGACAATTAGGCATGAATGTAATAATCATAGTGGTCCTCTCATGGAACCCACACCCAAACTGTTAGTATTTCAGAACGTGACACCCGATCAAATATATGTGTCGGAACGTGACACCCGATCCAACATATGTATTAGAACGTGACACCCGATCCAGTCAGCACAACCCCAATCACAATCACACCCATAATGAACATTACTCATAGTCATACAATAAAGTATTAGGTTCATAGCATGAAATTGTTCATACATAAACATTTCATTAGATTCGGTTCACATTTGCCTATGCACATACACACATGCATACAGTGAAGCAATTAACCGGCATATATCACACAACTAGGAAATCAAACCATCACCTACCTCGAAACCAAGCTTGAACCCTCCTAAGACACTTGAGCCTTTCCTTTTCGGATTCTTTCAGCTTGTTCTTGGTCTAAAATAATTAAATAATTCAAGGATCAATAAACAAGCCCTAATTTACCCGGATAATAATCAAACTATCAATCCTAGGCCAAACCTAAGATCCCAATACTCAACTAGGGCTTTTTCCACCATTAACTTCAGGCTAAAACCCTCCCCCAATGATAATTACCCACGATTCAAAGTTCTAAGAATTGAATTACGGATTACAAGAGTAATAATCTTACCTTTAGCGCTAGAAATCGTGGAAAACTGTCAAGAAATCGCCCTATATCGTCCCTTAGCTCTCAAGAACGAAGTTTCACAAAAAATAATGATTTTGAGGTTTTTCTCCGATTTAAGTCGCGACTGTCCCGCCACATTGGGACCCAACCCGCCACAGCCGCCCCGCCCTGGCGGCTTGCACGGAGACAGAAAGTTGAAATTTGAGTTCCAAGCTCCCATTTCGCAACAAACCTTCAACCCTTGACGTTCAAAAACCACCCATTCACGCCAATATTAGTTTCGGGAGTTCTACTCGCCCGAATTCGATTCCATAAAGCCGTACAGGCTCCTTAACGTCTTGGCTATCCACTCATATGATCAAATTCATAATTAAATCCCTGTTCATTACCAAATTTCACTAGACCTCACCTGACTCAGAATTCATCCAAGTCTTCCCTATTATAAAATTTCCAAGTCACTACTCAAAACTTTTCTGGCCCGAATTCTTTCGCCATTGGCTTTTCCATAACGATGGGAACCGGTCATTACAATAGACACCAATTTACCCATCACTCGTCCCCGAGTGATAAACTAGGAAAAACTGGCTAATGTAAGAGTAAAGTAGTACCTGAATAGTCGAATCACTGGGGATACTTTTCTTGCATGTCCTTCTCGGTTTCCCAAGTATCTTCCTCAACCGGACGATGCTTCCATTGAACCTTCACATACTTTAACTCCTTGGTCCTCAGCTTTCGGACGTGGCGATCAATAATAGCAACCGACTCCTCCTCATACTAAAGGTCTTTGTCTAACAAAACTGAGTCCCACACTCTCAATACTAACAACCATCATAAACACTCCAACCATTTACCTTACTCTAAACCAACACTTTTAAATGAAAACCTTTCTTAGTTACTTTAACAATCAACAGTAATAAGCTTACGACTCAACCAAGGTGTAAGTCCTTTCAAATGCTCAATAACTGATACAATTGATCATTTCTCACCTTGTAAATTCATACCTAGAAAAAATATATCACCACGAATGTAGAATTACAATGAAAAATCTGAATTGTAAATTCAACCGTATAACACAATCCCCTTATCTATTGACATGAGCTTGTACCTTGAAGATTTTTATGAAATCATGGATCTTCGCTTATCATTGATCACATCTCCATCGATCTTACAATATCTTTCGCTAAAAATTCAATCAAACTTATTACTAAACTCAAAAACAAAAAAAAAGTACTTCTCATCACACTCAAGCTAATGTCTGTACACTCTTTTCTCAAGTCTTTTCCAATAGTTTTTAACCAATCTGATGGACCCATGACACTATTACCATAGTCACAACCAAACGAATGAAATCACGTGCCTCTGAACCCAATTATCTACCCCTCTGAAGATACCTCTTTACCCTTTGCAATCAAATAAAATATTCTTACTCTCGCCTCTCTCTAAAGGTTGTACTACATTCCACTACTTTTTCTTCATTATGACTCTAGTTCTTTTATATTCTATTCGAGTGGTGTCCCACCATCTCTTAAAACTTTCCATACAACCACGTTACTCACCAAATATTAGAAAACCACAACCTTAGATACTCGCAAGTCGTAATTACTATACAAAATTCTCTTAACCAACAATCTTATTATATAGTTGCATCCCATCACAATCCATCACAAACTCTTATTACCCTTATGCTCAGTTATCCCTGGCTAACACTAAGAAGTCTAGATGAAAACTGCCCCCATTCGGCGGTTCCCGTGCCACCACAATGGCATAGCATCGAAAGAGTGACTGGAACCTGTCCCTGACCAGCTCGTAAGTAGCATCCCGCTGCTGGTCGGCACAGCGGGGCGTCAAAAGCAAGTCTTTTTGATTGCCCCGCGCCTCTTTTTCCGAAGAGATTCTTGCCAACACAACACCAAGGACATCCTTTGGGAGAGTGATTAGCAATTGGCACTGCAACTGGAAGTGGCGAGGAAACCCTTATGCTCAGTTATCCCTGGCTAACACTAAGAAGTCAATCTTTTCATCGATAGGACACCTCAAACTCAGGTATACCCATCAAATTCAAAGGACTAACCCAATTTTATATGCACTTTCTTACTAAAATATTCAATTGAATTCACCCAAGTATACTCAATGGGACTTTCTTGATCCATAAGCTTGTCATTCCGGTATCAACCACTCTTTTATGGCTTAAGATAAAAATCACCAGTCCTCATACTACCATCATTCTTCTTAACAAACAAGACAGGCGCACCCCACGGGGAAGCACTAGGATAGATGAAACCTCTACCAAGAAGCTCCTGGATTTGAGCTTTAAGCGCTCTCAATTCTGCTGAAGCCATGCGATAAGAAGGAATGGAGATGGGGCGAGTGCTAGGTGATATACCATGAGTTTACGGTATTTTTGATACATTTCACTTAGAAGTTGTATGTGTCTAGAGATATATTGTGTTAGAATTAATTTTTTTGTGTTATATTTGCAGGAAATAGGCTTGGACGTGGTAGAGTGAGATGACAACTGAAAATCTACAGAAGGAGCCACCCACGGAAGTCACCTACGAACCGTAGGTCCTTCGACGGTCCGTCGATGGGTGGTGATTGATTCTGGGAGTTGAAGTTCCAGTACCTGATGAAAAAGAGTCTAAGTATGGAGCTATGGAAGGGACCTACGTACCATAGGTCAACCCACGGTCCGTAGGTCGAAGTCATTGAATGAAGCCGCGTCCCAGAAGTTTATTTCCTTATTTCATTTCCTTTTTGTTTAGGACATGTTTTTCTATAAATAGGGTATGTAAACCTCGTTTTTAGAGGTTAGACAATATATTTTACTTTTAGTTCTTGGTATTTTGTGAAATTAACTTGCAACTTTAGCAATTTAATTTCCTAATTTCGTTTTACAAGATTTTGACTTTGCAATTAAATTGGAGATTTCGGGTTTCTTCTACTCTAATCGTAAGTTCATGAATTCTCTTTATCAAAACATGAATTGTGTTCTTTCAAGCATGAGTAGCTAAATCTACAACTAGGGTTGTGGGAACCATGAGCAATTAACAATGTATGAATAATAATTAAGTAATTCTTGAATACTGTTTATGCATGTATTGGTAATTCTTTCGCTTAGAAGTCTTTTTAACGAGTGCACGCGTTAGAACTCGCCTTGTTGCTACTTGCCGGACCAAGGAGGTAGTTAATGAGAAAAAAATTAGCAACAGAGATTTAGTTGATGTTATCTAATTGTCTAATGTCAATTAGTGCGAGGGTGAAAACTAAGTCATATATTGATGTGATGTCTAATCTGAGGTAAGGGTAAGGGTTAGTAAAGTATACACTCGTAGCCTGACCAAGGTGCGTAGTGAAATTCCCTATTTTGAGGACCAATCACTTAGGGATACATATCTTACCAACTTTGCATGTAAAACACTAGGAAAGGATTACTATTATTAGGATTACCGCATTAAAAGCTTATGGGGAACACATCTACCCTAGTTTCTCTCTCATATTGATAATCAAAAGTTTGAATCCTACTCACTTGTTACTTGATCAACAATCAGTTATTTTTTTACACAAAACCCAGCTTTTAATTACTTGTTTTCGGAAATAGTTTGACTAAACGGATATAATAGTGAGTTAAGTTTATATTTGAACCATATTCCTTATGGGATCGACCCCAACCTAAAAGTTGGGTTCTTTAATTAACAACAATCGCTTATACTTCTTTAGGGAAGTGTAATTTGAGCATATCAAATTTTGGCACTGCTACCGGGGAATTTGGCTTTTAGATTAAGTTTAACTACATTATTGAACTTTAGTCAAGTATTTCCCGATTTTATGTTTTTTTTATTTTTGTTTTCTACAGGTTTCTACTCTAGTGTATGCCAAGTACAAGGAGTCGAGGAGAAACACTGACCCTCTACGATCCAGAGTTGAGAAAACTTTTAGAAAAATGGAGAATCAAGGGGTCCCAAAATAATCCAATTAGAGAGGATCTTGGAGATGGACTGGAATTGCAGCCTCCAAGAATTATTAATGTCCCCGCTCATCTTCATGGTGGTAATCTAATCGGCAATGCAGAAAGTGTTAAGAATACACCAGCACCGAGGTTTCGTGAGCATTACAGGCCTGATTATGATGCGACCACCTCAGATGGTCCTATTGTTCTTCCACCGCTACCTCTAAGTCACACATTCGTGGTCACTAGTAGTTTGATACAGATGCTTACAGCGAGAGAGTTGTTTGCTGGATTGGCTTCGGAGGATCCGTATGCTCATATGGCTAAACTTTCCAGTGTGTGTAAAAGTTGTGTTGGGCGAACAGAGTTAGATATGGATGTCATCGGTTTGAGGGTCTTTCCACTATCACTGACTGGAGATGCTGCTATGTGGTTTTCTGAGTTACCATACAATTCGATCTATACATGGGACCAAATGCATAAGGTATTCATAGCGAGACACTTTCCGGTGTCCAAAAAGCTCAATCATAAGGATAAATTGAACAACTTCGCGGCACTACCAGGAGAGTCGATCAGCAGTTCTTGGGATATGTTCAGTGGGTTCATCAGAAATGTTCCAAATCACTTCATTGATGGTGAGTCTTTAAAAGAGTATTTCTATAGAGGGAAGGATGACAATGGAAGGGTTGTGCTTGATACTATTGCTGGAGGATCTTATTGTTAGTGCACCTTTTAGGAAATAGTTGAGAAGCTTGAGCGGATTTCCCAAAATAACAAAGCCTGGAGCACTAGAAAGGCAATCACTAATAAGACCACGTTCGTTGTTCAAGACGTACCTAACCAAGCCGATGATGACATTTGGGAAGTGATGGCACAAATGAGAACAAAATTGGGTTTGGTACTAAAGCATGTGAGTGGGAGTGCGGAAGAGGTAAATGCGGTGAATTATCTGACTAGGTCTCCACCACCACCAGTTGAGGAGTGCTACTATGAGGAGGATGCGTACTTGGTAAATGATTAGACGCGGGTTTCCAAACCAACGTCCAAGGTTCCAACTCGGATAATTGGCGCCAAGGTCAAGAAAACCAAGGTCAGAACTATAGAGGCTACAATCGTGAGGGAAACTATGTCCGGGATGGGAACTAAAATTGTGACACCAACTACAACCGAAACAACTATGGAACCATGAATGATAAGGCTGGGCCCTATGTTTCTCTTGGTAACAGAGAGGGTGGTAATAGTATGACCCACATTGAGGATATGATGCAAAAGATGATGAAGCGGTTTGATGCAACTGATGATAATTTTAAAGAGATGCGGAATGACTTGTCTGGAATCGGTCAAAAAGTTGATGCCCATGCAGTGTCGATCAAGAAACTTGAGCACCAGTTCAGTCAGTTGTCCGCTACAGTGAATCCACGCCAACTAGGCACACTTTCCAGCAACACCATTCATAATCCAAAAAATGATGGGTATTGTATGGCAATCACAACTCGCGGAGGAAAACAGACTATTGATCCCCCCATGCCATCTGAAGTTGAAAAGGTGGTAGAAAAAGATGCGGATGAGGTAGTGGTTACTGGAGAGATGAAAGATGCTGGAGAGATGATAGATGCTGCCGAGAAGGAGGCTGAGTTTACCCAGAAAGTTGTTCCCATGCCTAGACCTCCACCTCCCTTCCCACAGAGGTTAAAGCAAAAGACTGAAGAAGGCAAATAACGCAGGTTCATCACTACGTTGAAACAACTTTCCATCAATGTCCCATTGATAGAAGCTTTGGAGAAAATGCCTGGGTATGCAAAATTCATGAAGGACTTGGTGACCAAAAAGAGGGCTGTTAGTTTTGAGAATGATGAGAGTTTGCAGCATTGTAGTGCTATTTCTATGAGGTCACTAGTACAAAAGAAAGAGGATCCCAGAGCTTTCACTATTCCTTGCACCATCGGTAAGATGCACTTTGCGAAGGCCTTGTTTGATTTGGGGGCCATGATTAACTTGATGCCATTGTCGATCTATAAGAAGTTGGGTTTAGGAGCCCCAAAACCAACTGCGATGCGTTTATTTATGGCTGATAGAATTGTGAAGAAGCCCATTGGAGTGCTTCACGATGTCTTTGTGAAAGTGGGATTGTTCATTTTTCCGGCGGACTTTGTGATATTTGATTGCGAAGTTGACTTTGAGGTTCCTATCATCTTAGGGAGACCATTCCTCGCTACTGGGCGCGCCTTAGTCAATATGGAGAAAGGACAGATGAAATTTTGACTGAATAAGGATGAGGTGACTTTTAATGTCTGTCGGTCTATAAAGCAAGAAAGTGACCTTAAATCGGTATCTGTGGTAAATCACATTGTGGGACAAAAAGCTGAAGAGTTTAGTAATGAGAAGGTAGATGCAACGTTGTGCAAGGAGAGAAACCGCCATGATCAAAAGATAGAAACGCGCGAATTAGCTCCTGGTGATTTGGTGTTGCTATTTAACTAAAGGTTTCGCTGGCTTCCTGGCAGATTCAAATCCAAGTGGACTGTACCATTCAGAGTGACCCAAGTGTCCCCTCATGGAGTGGTCGAGCTCGAGAAGAGGAAGGGGACAAGGTTCAAGGCCAACCACCGGAGGATAAAAAGCTACATGGGAAATTCCGAGAGTGTGCAAGAAATGATTGAGGCCTATTATCTTGATGAAGTTTGAGTAATCAAGGGGTCTGCGTCGTGCCGCGACATTAAATCAAGCGCTGCTTGAGAGGCAACCCAAGATCTACAATCTAGCCAACTATAGGATTTTTGCGATATAGGAGTTTTATTCTTTTATTTTGATTTTTTTGTATCTCTTGTGATAGGTGTTTTATTTTTGTATTAGTGTTGGCTAGATATAGAATAGAGCCCGTGTCTAAAAAGTGTCTAGAAAATGTAAAAAGAAAGTTCTAATGGTTGCTACGTGTGCAGGAAAAAAAAAAGCAAAATCTGCAGAAAAACAGTTGTGCAGTGGTCTACGGACCCCATCGACGGTACATTGGTCCATCCACGGACCGTGAATGGCGTCCGTAGATCCCAGGTAAGTTTTAAAAAATTCCGAAGTGTCAAAGTTACCTACGGACCTGACCTAGGTCCGTAGGTCGATCCACGGACCGTCGACGGGGTCTCGTGGGTCCAAAACTAGGGTTTGCCTGACCCGACCCGGGTTCTTATAAAATAAAACCGTTCCTTTTAAATTCATTCCCCCACGTTCAAAACTCCCTCCCAATAATTTTTCAACCCTCCACATACCCAAAATCATCCATTTATCCCCCATATCCCCCATATCACTCCCACAATCCATTCCCCAAATCCTATTAATCTCTTATTCTCTCTCAAATCCATCCCCCACTTCTACTCTTATTCCCCAATGATTCCAAATGTCTGGGTTCGGTGTCGAAAAGCTAGAAAAGGGTCACGGATATCATTGCAACACACACTCACCATTGTTGTTTGCTTGTAAGGTAAGTTGATTTCTCCCAAACTTTGAAATTCGTCATAGTTTCCATTTGAAATCACAAAAATGAACTTGACCTTGGGTTGTTAGTTTAGTGTTTGAATGTTGAATTATAAGTTAGAAACACCCTTGGTATGATGGTAGGTGAGTGTGTAGTTACTTAAAACCGAATAAATCAAGTAATGGGTCTAATTGGATGTTTTGACTTAGGGTTCGTAGTTTGATGTGTTAAAATGTGAAATTTTGTGCAATTGGAACCCTAAGGATGATAAACTACCATATTACATGTTAAAATGCATGTATAGACCTAGTTTGTTTGTAATTATTGAAAGAAAAGGCATAAAATTAAGTCAAGTTCTGTAACCTGGCACAGAAATGACCCACGATTCCCCGTCCACGGACCGTAGGTCACCCTACGGTCCGTAAGTCGAGTCCGTGGGTCAGTTGCACACAAAGTTCTCATCAAATGTCGAACCACGGTGTGGACTACGGTCCATCGTTCCATCGACAGACCGTTCTGCACATCTGTGGTTCCCGTATCTGGGACTTGTTTTCAACCATCTGACCCACGGAGGGGACCCACGGACCGTCGTTCCATCGACAGACCGTAGGTACCCACCGTAGGTCGACAGTTCAGCTACAACCAATTGTTTTTTGTTTTTTGTTTTGGTTCGTTTCTTGTTCAAAAAAATTTCCGTGTGTTTTATTGGCTTGTATTGGTACTAACTAAGCTTCCACATGTACCATGGCCCCTAAGCAAGCTCCCACATATGCCGCTAAAGGGAAGTCCAAGTCTGTCGCACCTTCCTTCCGGTTGATCGATGAGGACACGGATGATGAGTACATTCCTCCTCCAACCAGGTCCTCCCCCACTGCTCCTCGCACTAAGAGGAACCGAACACAACAGGTGAGCTCCAACGAGGTCACTGCCCACCAGTCTGAGGAGGGGGCCACACCGATCAGATCACAGGCTGGCTCTGAGTCGACATTCGGCTCTGGCTCTAGCGGCAGCACTGCCTCTTCTTTCGAGGCTGATAGTACGGGCGATGTTCCAGTGACCCCCGAATTCTGAGCCTGCACCAGTTGCGACAGAGTCAAATAGATGGTGCGTGGAGGGCCAATATCAAAATTACACCGATGCTCGCATGCTAAATGAGCACGAGAAGATGGCCAGACTTGTCACAGAGGAGCTTCGGGTTCTCACAGGTAGCTTCCACACCGCTCTAGCCATTGAGGAGCTCTTCCGTAGGCACAAGTGTGAGTGGATGGCACGGCCCCCAGGCATTTACAACGAGGAAATAGTCAGGGAGTTCTACGCTTCCTATGCCGCCACCGTTAGAGGGTCCATTTCCAAGTGGGCTAAGCCCTCCACTCAACCTCCACTTGCGGCTACAGTTGTACGGGGTTTCACTGTGGACATCTCCGAGACCACCCTCCACAGGTTTATCTATAGGCTGGACCATACTCTGCCCATCAATACAACAGAGTTTGACTATTGCATGGGCATCATTCTGAGTGGGGCATTTCAAAGGAATGCCGAGCAAAGGGAGTTACTTATTAGGTGGCTAGCACGACACCTTGCCACAAATGGAGAGCGTGCAGAGCAGCTCGGTACTCCGAGCCTGGGAATTAGGAAGGCTACCCTCAATTTTGCTGTAAAATTTTTTTGGCTGCTGGTGCGAAACAAATTGTCCCCTACTCAGGCGGACAATGTGGTCACATGGGACCGAGTGGTGATAGTTGCAGCCATGGTAGCAGGGCTTGAGGTAGATTTTGTCCATATACTGATCACGGAGATCCATGAGAGGGCCTTCAAGGCCACCACCACTTTGCCTTTCCCTGCCTCATCTTTCAGCTTTGTAGGGACTCAGCGGTACCAGTCTGACACTGTGACCGGTTGCTTCAGGCAACCAAGACTCTGGATATCGGCCTTATTTGGGATGAGGCAAATGTAGCTGCACCTCGCAGAGAGCCACAGGTGACGGTACCACCGTAGGGAGATAATCTTGTTGCGGATGTGGAGCAGATACAAGTGGATGACACTGCCCCTCCAGCCACTACAATGGATTTCCAGGATCCTCCGTCACCGGCCGCCAGTCAGGCTCCTAGCTCATCCAGAGCCACACCCTCTTCAGGGTCCACCGCCATCCCTCTAGCCCGAGTCCAGAAGCTAGAGGCACAGATGGCCACTCTATTTCAGCATGTGAAGCCATGGATGCAGAGGTCGATAGCGGAGTCTGAGGTGAGGGTTGAGAAGAGGACGGAGCAGATGATGGACCAGAAGGTCTAGGCCGTTCATAAGCACCTGGATGCCTTTGAATTGTGAGTCCTGGAGAGGCCGGCCCCGACCGTTGACATGACCACTTTCCAGCAGGAGTTGGCTAGCCTCCGTGCTGATATTGATGCACTCCTAGCTCCCCAGAGACTGAGCCAGAGTCCGTCCCTACAGCCATGGAGGATGATGGGGTGTTGGCAGTCTTCTTCGACGATGCTGTACCGCCACTTGATTCTTCCCGTGCTGCTGGGAAGCGCTCCCGCTCCGGTCGTACTTCTGATGATGTTGAGGCTCGGAGATCGAGGAAGAAGGAGCGCCAGTAGACTGAGGAGGCTCGAAGGGCATCCATTGTTAATGAGGAGCTGAGACAGCAATGGGCCAGGGAGATTGGTGTTGGCCCATCCACCAGTGTGAGCACTACTACGGTAATAGTTGATGCCGACACAACTAATGGTGTCACGAGTGTTGACCCAGCAGGCTCCGGGAAACCTGACCCAACCGCTTCTTGAGTGTCTTCGGCGTATCCGCGCCACAAGTTTGCTTCATCTTCACCCTATGCTTTATTTTATTGCTTTCATTGCATTGAGGGCAATTGCACTTTATTTTGTTGGGGGTGGGGTAACTGGATTGGAGTGTTAGGGTGAAGTGTGAGTAACCCAAATCACAATCCTCCTTTGGGGTTTTCTTGCCTGTGTTGTTTTCCCCCAAAGGCCTATTTACTTTTATGTTGAACCGGCATGTTTAGGAATGTATGTGTAGAAGTAAGTAGAAGAATAAAAGCATGATGGCAAAAAAAGCATGAAATTGATACCCGTCAAAAATTTGTGAAATATGCTAGAATCTATAGGCTTGATGAGTTGAATATGTTGGCTCTTGATATGACATGATAAAGAACCGATGTGACCTCATGACTTAAGCTGAAACTTGAACTGGGTAGTCTGATAATCTAATAATGAAACAATGTGCCAAGTGTGAGTGAGAAAAGTTTGAATGTTCAGACAGTATTGTGCCAATCTAGAACTTGTCCCATTGGTCCTGCTAAGATAATCTAGGCTAGAAGCTAGGAAATGATCATAGGCCCTTCTTCTGATAAGTCCAATAATGCCTAAAATGATCCAACCAAAAGAAATAATGTTCCCCTTGATCCAAATGTTTGAGCCTAAAATAGACAACTTCTTTCAATACACCTAACTCACCTTCCCTAAAAATAATTATTTTGGCCCTGGTTCCTCCTTGGACATGTGCACCTTGACTTAGGCCAAAAGCCTAAGTTGAGGGTGGCTAATTCAAAAAGTTACCTTGATCTTGGCTCCGGTCCGACATCGTATATTGTGCACCTCAACTCATGGAAAATACGTAAGTTGAGGGTGGCTATGAAAGAGAAAACCAAAAGAAAAAGGGTATGAATAGAGTTTTGTGTTGAAGAGAGAAAAAGAAAAGAAAAAAAAAGATGTGATTGTATTCAAAAGATGAATGACAATAGTGCTGAAAGAAGCAACGGAAAATGAAGTAAAAGAAAAAGAAGAAAAGTGAAAAATATGAGCTATAAAGTCAAAAGTCACATTTATGTTGAGGAGAGTCAATAAAAAGAAAAGAAAATGAAAGGATGTAAAGAATAGGGTTGATAAAACAGGTAAAAAGCCAATGTAATATCAAGGAAGGAAGAAAGTCACCAAAAAGTACCCAAATATATATTCTACCTGACCCGGAGCCTACATTACAAGCTAAGAAAGTCCTATAGTGATCCTAGTGACTAGTTTGGAGAGTTTATGCAATGAAAATAAGGATAAGCCTATGGTATTGAGCACTAACTGTACTTGAAGTCACTTCTGAGCGTGAGCGTTAAATGAATCCTTAAACTCAAAATATATATTTATTGTGTGAAAAAGCAATTTCGTTTGAAGTGAGGGCACTAGTTACATTGTTGGAAAGTTGGTACCTTGGTGATTGTGAAAATTGTATGTTGTGATGCCTATTGGTCAATCAGTGTCATATCTTGATCCGCATGAGTTAGCTTGTTGAGTCTAGATGAAAAGGTTTGCACTAAATAAGGGATGTGAGTTAGAAATCCATGTGATTGCTTGAGTTTGAATGTCTGCTGCTACTCAAGTGTCGTTTAGAATTTAGTGCATCGCTTGAGGACAAACAACGAGTTTAACTTGAGGGTGTTGATATACCGTGAGTTTGCAATATTTTTGATACATTTCACTTAGAAGTTGTATGTGTCTAGAGCTATATTGTGTTAGAATTAATGTTTTTGTGTTATAGTTGCATGAAATAGGCTTGGACATGGTAGAGTGAGATGATAGCTGAAAATCTGCAGAAGGAGTCACCCACGGAAGTCACCTACGGACCGTAGGTCCTTCGACGGTCCGTCGATGGGTGGCGTAGATGGAGCATCAGGGAAGTCTGATCATGTGTGGAACCACAGATGCAACTAACGGACCGTAGATCAACCTACGGGCCGTCCTGCACATCCGTCGATTGATTCTGAGAGTTGAAGTTCCAGTACCTGATGAAAAAGAGTCCAAGTATGGAGCTATGGAAGGGACCTACGGACCGTAGGTCGACCCACGGTCCGTAGGTCGAAGTTGTCGAATGAAGCCGCGTCCCAGAAGTTTATTTCCTTATTTCATTTCCTTTTTGTTTAGGACATGTTTTTCTATAAATAGGGTATGTAAACCTCGTTTTTAGAGGTTAGACAATATATTTTACTTTTAGTTCTTGGTATTTTGTGAAATTAACTTGCAACTTTAGCAATTTGATTTCCTAATTCCGTTTTACAAGATTTTGACTTTGCAATTAAATTGGAGATTTCGAGTTTCTTCCACTCTAATCGTAAGTTCATGAATTCTCTTTATCAAAACATGAATTGTGTTCTTTCAAGCATGAGTAGCTAAATCTACAACTAGGGTTGTGGGAACCATGAGCAATTAACAATGTATGAATAATAATTAAGTAATTCTTGAATAATGTTTATGCATGTATTGGTAATTCTTTCGCTTAGAAGTCTTTTTAACGAGTGCACGCGTTAGAACTCGCCTTGTTGCTACTTGCCGGACCAAGGAGGTAGTTAATGAGAAAAGAATTAGCAACAGAGATTTAGTTGATGTTATCTAATTGTCTAATGTCAATTAGTGCGAGGGTGAAAACTAAGTCATATATTGATGTGATGTCTAATCTGAGGTAAAGGTAAGGGTTAGTAAAGTATACATTCGTAGCCGGACCAAGGTGCGTCGTGAAATTCTCTATGTGGAGTCTGGTCTGCTGGTACCACTGGTCTGGTCTGCTGCGGAACAGGGTCAGACATGCGCGGATGGGGACAATCTCTCCTCATATGTCCAGGTTCTCCACAATTGTAACACACTTAATAACTTCACCAAGTATGCATCGCTGCTATTGGAGTAGTCGTATCATGACCCTCTTTGATATACACTCAATCTAGGAAATCGTAGTAGAGATTCTGACCTCAATTGTCGTAACATAATTTCATTATTTACTAAGCAACCCATACATATTATGACAACAATACTAAATGCATTTTCCAAAGTAATGGTGTTTATTATCTAGCCGTCCCTTACAAACTTCTTGAATGTTGTCACCTTGGCAAAGTTTTCTGACTTCACCCCCTCCTTCCTCCGTCACAAAATTAACCACTTCCTGAGAAGGTTTTGCTGAAGCAGCCCCTACAAGCTTGAATCTGCAAATCTGACCTTAATCCTATCACAAAGCGATGAATTTACTCTTTTTGACTGAAGCAAAGTGGAGTACCATATTTGGATTAAACACAAAATTTTGCCTTATAGGCTGCAACAAATATATTATGTTCCTCTATATTCAGGAACTCATCTCTCCTCCTATCCCTCAAGGTTCAGGGTAAGTTCTTCTCCATAAAGAAAGCTATAAAATATTTCCCAAGTCATGAGTAGTGCATTTACTAGTCGGCACTCAACATGAGACCACCACCACATTTTGCCATCTCCCTTGAACAATATATCATAAACTCAACACAAAATCAGTCTACCTTATCCATCTTATGAAGTAGCTCATGACAATCAAAAAGAAAATCATAAGAATATTCAGATTTAGTACCCATGAAGAATGAAGGTTTCCATCTTAAGAACATAATAAAAACCTCATGTTTGTCACTTGTCATTAAATGTCCACATTGAATCGGGGAAACATGCTTATTTGGAAGGACACATCCTCTCTTGCTAGTGTTGGTGTTACCACTTCTGTTGTTCTAGTTCTGACCATAGAGTGAAGGAGGAAAGATACAAATTTGTATCACCCAGATACCAATTAGATTCAAGTAATAGCACGAATAAAAGAAACAAATGAGTTTTCCTAAAGTCCTATAGCCTCTCGAAGAAAAGTACAGACGTCTCCGTACCGTTCCGCAAGACTCTATTAGACTCGTTTTGGTACAATGAGATTAACAAACCTAGGGCTCTGATACCAACTTTGTCACGACCCAGACCGTTGTGATTAGCACCCACACTAACCGTCTAGTGGGAGAACTATTACTACAACCCGACTAAGCAATTTAATGAAAAACTGAGCATTTAAAGATACGGAAGCATGTTTAAATGACCAAATAAAATATGGAGTTCTCATAAACTCCGAAAGTTTAATAAAACGACTAACAACTATTGCGGAAGCTCAACCCCTAGATTCTAAAAGTCATTGTACCAAAACTCTACTAATCAACAAGTCTAAGAGAAAAGGGGTACAACCCCAAAACTAAACATAACATAAATCTAACTAGACAGTCTGAGTCCGAAAAGAATAGACTAAACAATAGAGGACCCATGGCAGTCTGGAAGAACTGGCTCACCCTTGAATCCGGTCTGGATCAGTTATCTCCTAGCTGAGGTCTATCAGTAGCCGCCTAAAGATTCTATGTACTCAACAAAGAACTAGCAAGTGCAATATCAGTACACAAACCACAATGTACTGGTAGGATCACGCAGCTAGCTCTCAAGAACGAAGTTTTACAGAAAATAACGATTTTGGGGGTTTTTCCCTGATTTAAGTCGCGACTGTCCCGCCACAGCGGGACCAAACCTGCCACAGCAGCCCCGCCCTGGCGGCTTGCATGGAGACAGAAAGTTGTAATTTAAGTTCCAAGCTCCCATTTCGCAACACACCTTCAACCCTTGATGTTCAAAAACTACCCCTTCACACCAAGATCAGTTTCGGGAGTTCTACTTGCCCGAATTCGATTCCGTAAAGCCGTACAGGCTCCTTAACGTCTTGGCTATCCATTCATGTGATCAAATTCATAATTAAACCCCTGGTCATTACCAGATTTCCCTAGATCTCACCTAACTCAGATTTCGTCCAAGTCTGGCCTATTCTAGAAATGTTCAAGTCACTACTCAAAAGTTTTCTGGCCCAAATTCTTTCCCCATTGGCTTTTCCATAACGACGGGAACCTGTCGTTTACAATATATCTTACATATGGCTAATTAATTAATTATTTTTAAAATAAAGATTGAAAATAAGTGTATCCCAAAAAAACGAGTCAATGTGCGTTCTGCACCCGAATATATATATATATATATATATATATATATATATATATATATATA
>JAJONR010006064.1:0-32615 GCA_029582245.1 Solanum etuberosum | reverse complement strand
CCCCCCCCCCCCCCCCCCCCCCCCCAATCAGGTGAGTTTTTTTAGGGATATGAATTCAAAATTTGAATTCCTTTCTTGAGGATAAGACTTGAGGAGCTGTCAACAGTACCAACTCGAACGGAAAATTGATTTGGGACACTTGATTCTTGAGAGAAAGACGATCGAGCAACATGATTGCTCCACCTAAATGGGTCTCCAACGTTCTATGTACGATTTGTGTATAAGAGAGAGAGGAGAGGTCACACACAATGGGTTTGGGCTCGCTGGATTTGGACGCGTTTCTGGGATGAGTCATTGAGGTCGTCTGGTTTCGTTCTGGGGAAGAAGGCATACAGGGGTGGGGTCGGTTTTTGGGTTATTTGGTGGGATGGGTAATTTGTTTATGTTGAAGGAATATAAATTGGGTATTTTGAAAAGGGTGGACTGGGTAATTTCTTTATGTTGAAGGAATGAGAATTGGGTATTTTGAAAAGGGTGGACTAGGAAATTTTGGCCCAAAGGTTCAAGAAAGTTGAGTTACATTGAAGTAACAAAGTGGTTAGATTGGAAATTAAGAATTTGGCCTTGCAATTATAGCCAATCAAAGTTAACGTACCCAAATTGAATTAATCGGTGAATTCAGCTAAAAAATTAAATAAGACGAATTAATATAGATTAATTAATGAGCTTCTTAATCTTGACCAAAAAAAATAATTAATTTAATTATAAAACTATTAACTCAAAAATATGAACTATTAATTAACTAAATATTTAAATAACTCAATTTTTTTTAGAGGATTTTTGAATATATATATATATAAAGTTACAAAAATATTTGAAATAACTTGCAAACTATTTTTTTTTTGTTGAAATTTTATAAAACTAATTATTTTAAATCGTTTGAATTGAAAAAACTCGATGATTAATCTATATTGTGGAGGTCCAAAATTGGGTGTCAACAACCGTATAACATGACTTTAAAATATTTTAAGGGCTAACTCATTGGTGGCCCCGTAAAGTTGACACTAATTTTTACTTAGACACTCCAACTAGCCTTTGTTCATTTTAGACACCTTATGTTATGTCCCGCTGTGTCATTTCGACACTTTTTGCTGACATGACATAGTGAGGATGATAGACTCCTTACCATCACGTAGAGAGCTTATTTAACCTATTTTTATTATAGTTTTTTCTTCTTCTTCCCCATTTTAGCTACCATTTTCTAAAACTTAAACTCTTTCCATGGAGAAATAGATCTAATGGTGCTACAACACCAAGAGATTTCAAGCTTAAACAACTTTTCTTATTTTGTTGTCATTCTTCCTCCTCGAAATGTTTGAATAAAGTAAAAAAAAATAAAATATTTTTAAAAGTTCTAGGAAATTCTTTTAATATGGAACTCTTTGTTTAGATTTGAAGAATGTAATTTTATTTGAAGTTATAATTAAGACGAATTAGTTTTTGAAAAGAGATTGTGCTTTTGTAAAATAAAAAATTTCAAATAGTTAAATTACTATGAAAGTATTTTGAAGAAAGACAATGTTGATTGGGGAGAGGTTGGGGTTGGGGGGGGGGGGGAGGTGGGAGGTGGTGGAGAAGATGATTTCAATGTGGGAGGGGTAGGGGGTTGTGGACTGTGGATAAGACAATCAAGTGGGGGAGGGGTCGAGGATCGGGGGTGGGGGGTGGTGGAGAAGACAACATAGGATGGGCTGTGCAACTGGTTAATTTTAAAATTATTTGGATAAAAATTGCCATGTGTCATTAAGTCATTGGCCTTTTTTTCTACTCAAAATTCATTATTTAAAAAATATTTTCAATAAATATGCCACATGTCTTTATTTAATTCGTCATTTTGACACAACAATCGGTGAGTGTGTTACACACTGTTACGACCCAAGGTAGACCCTAGTGTAACATGGCGTATAGGACCCAGAGAGGCTCTACACAAGCCACTTAGCATGCATAAACAAGATAATAGAAATTCAAGGAAATTTAAAAGACAATTTCAATTCATAAGAGTTTCCCAAAGTAAAGCAGAAGTCTAAGAATGTCTCAAAGCCATCTAGTACAAGAGATTGATCGAGACGTAACCCGTACTTCACATACAATTTGAACGTAAAGACATAAGGAAACAAAAGCTCGGTCTTCGGAACATGCGGACTCACCAATCTTTCAAACTTCTATTATGAGATAACTAGCCAGAGAAATGCGAATCTGGAGCGTCGGACCCTACATTTTCATAAGAATGTAGGCAAGAGTATGCGTTAGAACTAAAAATGTACCAAGTATGATAGTAAAACACAAAACATGTGAAATTATGCTAAAAAGGACATTTTCATGATATGCAGCGACCAAGCTAAAACATGAAATAAAAGAGTTAGAAAACATAAGTCATAAAAACATAGTCAATGCAAGTTCATATTTTAAACATTCATGAGATACTTCTAAAAGTAACCTTAGTTTATTATTCTGGAAAATTTACCTTTAACCGACATTTAAGACGACGTGAGCTATTAACATGGAATTCGGTGTCTACCTGTCATGACCCAGGGGTACACCCTAGACGTAACATGGCACATAGAACCCCGAAGGACTCAATGTAAGCCACTTAGCATATCATAACATAAGATAATAGAAAAGTGCGAAAATTTAAAACATTTTTCATAACAATCAAAGTCTCATAAAATGAAGCGTAAGTCTTTAACACTTTGTCTCAAACCATCTAAACCACTTTGAATAACTCTTGGGGCATAACCCCTACAATATTCTAAAACATTAAAGAAAGACATAATGGAAATGGTGGCTTTATCCTCGATGCTATGAGGACTCACCAATCTTCAACTCCTTGCTCCTACTAAGAACCTAGCCTCAAAGATAGAACTCAAGATTGCCGGACCCTACATTTGATGAGAATGTAGGCAAGATTATGCATTAGTACAAAATGTACTAAATATGTTAGCTAGCATAACATCATAAGAGCATAACAAAAGCGTTAGCCAACATAAGACATAATCATAAGAGACAATAACATAATCATAATCATAATCTCCAACATAGACATAATATGAGCATAAGTCAACATAAGGCATAATCCAATAACATAGGAGATACCACATATTCATAGCATAGTCAATACTTAGTTCCTCATAACCTAAGATAAACTTCATAAGTAACCTTCAAGTCATACTTGTGCAATGCATAGATGAGACCCCATAATCCCACCTAGGCTAAGTACCACTTTTAGGCCATCATACCTCTTTATCATGTTTTGATCTCATCATTAGCTTACTTCTCATAGACAAGGGAATCTCCACCTTTAGTCCAACATATCAAGGAAGGCAACTATAGCAACAATCCAAGCTAAACATACATCATATAAGAGAAACACTTCTTAGGTAACCTTAAGTCATACTTGTGCAATGCATGGATAACACCCCATAATCCTACCCATACTAAGTACTTCTTCAAGTCATCATACTCATTATTTAGGGACTAGTCCCCTCTCTACTATTTGCCTCTATTCATTTAGGGTACTTCTTTACCTAGTACAAGGCAAGTCACTACACATGAATGATTACACTTTATCAATTCAAGGCTAACAAGGTATAGTACCATGCTAAGAAACTAAACTACCATGGGAAACATACTATTATATGAGTCCAAGCTATTCAAGGAAGGGTACTATTACTCAATCCAAGCTAAGCATACAACATATAAGAGAGATGCTTCATAAGTAGCTTCAAATCATACTTGTGCAATGCATGGATAAGACCCCATAATCCTACCCATACCTAGTACCACTTTAGGCTATCATACTTAAATGATTACTATTTATCATCTCTAGACTACCAAGGAATAGCATCCTATTAGGCTAGACCAAGCTACCAAGGAATAGTCAACATATTGGGGTAGACCAAGCTACCATGGAAGGCATACTATCATGCAAGTCCAAGCTATACAAGAAAGAGTACAAGTGCTCCATCCTAGCTACCATGAAATGGGTTTGGCCCAACTAAGTCATGCTACCATGCAAGCATTCTATGATGATAGTGCAAGCTACCCTTAGGAGAGTATGATTCCTCAATCCAAAGCTACCATGAAATGGTCTTGGCCTAACCAAGTCATGCTACCATGCAAGTATACTATTATACTAGTGCAAGCTATCCTTAGGAAGAGTGTGATTTCTCAATCCTAGGCTACCATGAAAACTCCTAACTCAAGCTACCAAGCTTGGTCTTGTCTTACCAAGTCAAGCTATTTATGAAGGGAGCTTATGTCACAACTTCAAGCTACACTAGTCTAACATGCTTTGATTCATTTTAGGTGAGAAATCCTTTCAACCTAGAATTATACTATGTGAGAAAACCTTTCACTTCATGTTCATTATGTGTTCATGAGAGTAGCCTTTCAATCAACACATCTACATATCATAATCATAGACACTTCACTCTCAAAGTGTTCACAAAGCATTTACATAGGTTCTATAAGAACATGCATAATCTCATACTTTCATAATATAGGTCATGCGGGTAAAGTCCTTCCACAATAATGCCATTTACAATTCAACCTACACATTAGCCTCACTCTCAAGGCCTTACCATTCCTAGTTCATCTTATTAGCTTTACTTTCAAACCCTAGTGATCAACATTCTTGACTACAAGCCCTACTCTCAAAGCTTTACCTCTTACAATCATCATTCACATCTAGATCACAAGGCATTCTAATCATAAGCTTTATGTTTAATCAATTCTAGTCATAATTCATCATAAAGTTCAATTTCAAGCTTTACTAGTCATGATCAATCATATATACTTTAATCTAATTCAATTCATATTTACATACTTCTATCTTGAACGATTACTATACACCTATGAATCCTCAATTTCACTTCACAAGGCATAAACCCACATTACTTCAATTTCATCAATTAGACTAGGGTTAACCATGGAAAACATGTAATATCATCATAATATTATGATTCACTACTAATTTAATCATAAGCAATCAATACCCACTCAATTGGGTCAACATACAACATAACCCAATACATTGAAGAAACCCTAACTAGAATTGGAGATTTTCTTCATCAAATTGGGGAATTCTAAGGGGCTCCATGAATGAAAGAATCCATGGATGAATAAGCTAAAATACCTTGAATACAAAGCCTTACAAAGCTTGCAACAATGGAGTCTTGTTCTTGACCTAGCTTAACCCTCTTCTTCTTCTTCAAATTCTAGAGAGAGAAATATTTGAGAGGAGAGCTTTTGGATTTGATTTGGGTCTTGGGAAATAATGATTTAATAATATGGAATTTCCCTAAATACCCATCACTAGGCAGCCTACTCCCAAGCACCACGACAGGGCTCACGAGCCGTGGTCAAGACCACGAGCCGTGGTCCTGCCCGTGGTCCTTGGGTAGTGGCTTGGCGTTGGGGTCTTGGCCTTCAACAGCCTTCAGAAGTTGAAGGCACCTTCACGGCCACTCCCATGAGCCGTGTAGGCCCTCACGAGTCGTGAAGTGGCTCTTGTGGAGGAGGCCTACTTGGGCATCCTTAAGGGGTACACTGCCTCACCTCCACGGGTGGCACCACGATCCGTGGTGGCCACCACGAGCCGTCTAGGCTCTCGCGATCCAAGGCAGTGCCATGGCAAGCTTGGGGCAGCCTTGGCCCTTGCCCCCTTGCCTTGGCTCATGCCCTCTAGTCAAGACTCGTAGCCCTCAAACTTAGTCTTAATGGTCTACTAAACTAAGGGGTGTAACAATATCTCCCCCTTGGGGACATTCGTCCTCGATTGACACTCTAGGCACTTCTTAAGGTCACAACTCTAGACTAGCAACCCATCATGCATGCAACTCATCTAAATGCAAATAAACAAAGGAGGAACTTCATCTCCAAGCTAAAACATATTCAATGCAACACAAGGAAGTAGGAACTACATCTAACAACCCACTATGCATGTAATCTCATAACTAATCATGTTCAAGGAGGAACTACCTTCTCCTAGTCATAACATGCTCAACATACATTCATGGAGCCTATATGCAATTTACTCTAAAAAAACATTTATTCATAGAGGAATCTCTCAACTCCAAACTAAGGCATGCTCATATATGCATATCATGAAGTCAAATAAGAAACTCATAATCAATGCACTACAACATGAGGAAATAATCATGGAAACTCATTTTCTTTTAAATCACAAGCTTTCATGAACATGCATCATATAAGGAAATCATGGAAACACATGACCCCACACATAATACAAACCAAGAGAAACTTATCATATCAAGAGTTCATATGGACCTACAAAACGGGGACTAAACTTCCCAACTTATTCCACCTTTCTAGGGTGAGAAACTCAAGTAAACCCAACTCCTAAGCATTAGGAACACTCAACGACCTTGCTAACCAAGCACATCATCTCCCCCTTGGGAGCAAGCCTAAACGAACTTTCTAAGAACCATTCATTTCAATTTAACTAAGGTCGGATTAAGTCATCACTAAGTTTTCACATTCATGACACATGGTGATTCTAAACTATGGTGAACTATACTACTACCCTTATTAGGAGTCTACTAATTACCACATCTAGGTATTATCTAGACACTCTACTCATAATGACCATACTTAAGATCTATCTTAACAAGGTAACTAACTCCTTGAAGTTGGTCAACACCTTAACATATCTCCCTCACCTTAGCTAGGTGGTACATGCAACCCTCAAAGTCAACCTTAAGACAAAACATACTCCAAACTTATGGCATAAACTTTCTCCCCTTCCACTCACGGATAGGCTCATTTGGGAACTAACAATTTGACTATACGGGTTCTACAATCACTTAGGAGCATAACAATAATACTACCAATCCATCCTAAGTATGACATCTAAATCTAGCATATCAAGTCCTATCTAGTCACATAGCCACAATTGACATGACAACCAACATTTTCTCCCTTGCTCCCTGTAGCATGAGCCCTTCGAGTAGTCATATCTTGAAGACCACCGGATAAGGAGAAAGACCTTATAGAGTTAACCTCTATGGCACGATTTAGAGAATGAAGAAGTGAAGTTTCATACTCATCTAATAGCTTCCTATTCATAAGTGTGGCGCGCTTCACATTTATGAACAAGACTCTACTAGACGTGGTTTTGAGACAATCCTAGAATCATTCTAAACCTTGTGCTCTGATTACCAAGTTAGTCACGACCCAGGGGTATACCCAAGACGTAACATGGAATATAGAACCCTGAAGGACTCAATGTAAGCCACTTAGCATATCATAACAAAAGATAATAGAAAAGTGTGGAAATTTAAACCATTTTCATAAAAATCGAAGTCTCATAAAACAAAGCGAAAGTCTTTAACACTTTCTCTCAAACCATCTAAACCACTTTGAATAACTCTTGGGGCACAACCCCTACAATAGTCTAAAACATTAAACAAAGACATAAAGGAAATGGTGGCTTTATCCTCGATGCTATGAGGACTCACCAATATTCAACTCCTTGCTCCTACTAAGAACCTAGCCTCAAAGATGGAACTCAAGATCGCCGGACTCTAGATTTGATGAGAATGTAGGCAAGAGTATGCGTTAGTACAAAATGTACTAAATATGTTAGCTAGCATAACATCATAAGAGCATAACAAAAGTGTTAGCCAACATAAGACATAATCATTAGAGACGATAACATAATCATAATCATAATCTCTAACATAGACATAATATGAGGATAAGTCACAATAAGGCATATTCCAATAACATAGGAGATACCACATATTCATAGCATAGTCCATACTTAGTCCCTCATAACCTAAGAGAAACTTCATAAGTAACCTTCAAGTCATACTTGTGCAATGCATAGATGAGACCCCATAATCCCACCTAGGCTAAGTACCACTTTTAGGCCATCATACCTCTTTATCATGTTTTGATCTCATCATTAGCTTACTTCTCATAGACAAGGGAATCTCCACCTTTAGTCCAACATATCAAGGAAGGCAACTATAGCAACAATCCAAGCTAAACATACATCATATAAGAGAAACACTTCTTAGGTAACCTTAAGTCATACTTGTGCAATGCATGGATAAGACCCCATAGGCAACTACAGCTACAATCCAAGCTAAACATACATCATATTAGAGAAACACTTCTTAGGTAACCTTAAGTCATACTTGTGCAATGCATGGATAAGACCCCATAATTCTACCCATACTAAGTACTTCTTTAGGTCATCATACTCATTATTTAGGGACTAGTCCCCTCTCTACTATTTGCCTCTATTCATTTAGGGTACTTCTCTACATAGTACAAGGCAAGTCACTACACATGAATGATTACACTTTATCAATTCAAGGCTACCAAGGTATAGTACCATGCCAAGCTAAACTAAACTAGCATGGGAAACATACTATTATATGAGTCCTAGCTATTCAAGGAAGGGTACTATTACTCAATCCAAGCTAAGCATACAACATATAAGAGAGATGTTTCATAAGTAGCTTCAAGTCGTACTTGTGCAATGCATGGATAAGACCCTATAATCCTACCCATACCAAGTACCACTTTAGGCTATCATACTTTAATGATTACTATTTATCATTCTAGACTACCAAGGAATAGCACCCTATTAGGGTAGACAAGGCTACCAAGGAATAGTCACCATATTGGGCTAGACCAAGCTACCATGGAAGGCATACTATCATGCAAGTCCAAGCTATACAAGGAAGAGTATAAGTGCTCCATCCTAGCTACCATGAAGTGGCTTTGGCCCAATTAAGTCAGGCTACCATGCAAGGATTCTATGATGCTAGTGCAAGCTACCCTTAGAAGAGTATGATTCCTCAATCCAAAGCTACCATGAAACGGTCTTGGCCTAACAAAGTCATGCTACCATGCAAGTATACTATGACACTAGTGCAAGCTACCCTTAGGAAGAGTGTGATTTCTCAATCCTAGGCTACCATGAAAACTCCTAACTCAAGCTACCAAGCTTGGTCTTGTCTTACCGAGTCAAGCTATTCATGAAGGGAGCTTATGTCACAACTTCAAGCTACACTAGTATAACATGCTTTGATTCATTTTAGGTGAGAAAGCCTTTCAACAGAGTATCATACTATGTGAGAAAACCTTTCACATCATGTTCATTATGTGTTCATGAGAGTAGCCTTTCAATCAACACATTTATATATCATAATCATAGACACTTCACTCTCAAAGTGTTCACAAAGTATTTACATAGGTTCTTTAAGAACATGCATAATCTCATACTTCATAATATAGGTCATGTGGGTAAAGTCCTTCCACAATAATGCCATTTACATGTCAACCTACACATTATCCTCACTCTCAAGGCCTTACCATTCCTGGTTCATCTTATTCGCTTTACTTTCAAACCCTAATGATCAACATTCATGACTACAAGCTCTACTCTCAAAGCTTTACCTCTTACAATCATAATTCACATCTAGATCACAAGGCATTCTAATCATAAGCTTCATCTTTAATCAATTCTAGTCATATTTCATCATAAAGTTCAATTTCATGCTTTACTATTCATGATCAATCATATATACTTTAATCTAATTCAATTCATCTTTATATACTTCTATTCTTGAACGATTACTATACATCTCATCAATTCTAGAAGATCACCTATGAATCCTCAATTTCACTTCACAAGGCATAAACCCACATTACTTCAATTTCATCAATTAGACTAGGGTTAACCATGAAAAATATGTAATATCATCATAATATCATGATTCACTACTAATTCAATCATAAGCAATCAATACCCACTTAATTGGGTCAACATACAACATAACCCACAACAATGAAGAAACCCTAACTAGAATTGGGGATTTTCTTCATCAAATTGGGAAATTCTAGGGGGCTCCATGAATGGAAGAATCCATGGATGAATAAGCTAAAATACCTTGAATACAAAGCCTTACAAAGCTTAAAACAATGGAGTCTTGTTCTTGACCTAGCTTGACCCTCTTCTTCTTCTTCTTCTTCTTCAAATTCTAGAGAGAGAAATATTTGAGAGGAGAGCTTTTGGATTTGATTTGGGTCTTGGGAAATAATGACTTAATTGGGATGGTTAAAGGATTAAAATAGCTTATCTAGGTGTACTAGGTCCATACAAAATGACCCCATTCAATAACCACCTAATATGGAATTTCCCTAAATACCCTTCACTAGGCAGCCTACTCCCAGGCACCACGACAGGGATCACTAGCCGTAGTCAAGACCACGAGCCATGGTCCTGCCCGTGGTCCTTGGGCAGTGGTTTGGCTTTGGGGTCTTGGCCTTCACAAATTGAAGGCACCTTCACGGCCAATCCCACGAGCTTTCTAGGCCCTCACGAGTCGTGAAGTGGCTCGTGTGGAAGAGGCTTACTTGGGCAGCCTTAAGGGGCACACTGCCTCACCTCCACATGTGGCAACACGATCCGTGGTGGCCAGCACGAGCCGTCTAGGCTCTCGTGGTCCAAGGCAGTGCCATGGCAAGCTTGGGGCAGCCTTGGCCCTTGCCCCTTGCCTTGGCTCATGCCCTCTAGTCAAGACTCGTAGCCCTCAAACTTAGCCTTAGATGGTCTACTAAACTACGGGGTGTAACACTACCCCACACCGAAAAGAGGTGTTCTACTTGCCTAGGTATGACCATGAACTTCTAGCTTATGTGGATCCACTAGCTAATGTCTATCTAGACAACCTATGATGGCATATAGTTTGTGGGACATTGGTAATCACCTCTTGTCCACTCGGTGCTAAGCATAAATCCCATGGAATATTAATTATTCTTAACTTTCCTTATCATTCATGAGACGTGGGTAATCACCACTTGTCTTAGCATTGGATGTCATGGGTAATCGCCGCTTGCCTTATTCTTAGAATAACTTCTTAACTTTGATTTATTTGGGTGAGAAGACCTTTCAACCTTAGAATTCTTTATGTGTGAAAACCTTTCACATTCATGTATTGAGTAATTATATGAGAAATCCTTTCAAAACAATCAACCACAACAACATCATTTATGCTTTAATCTCAAAGCAACTACATCATTTTTCATTTATTTCATAAGAACATGCATATTTCCATAATTCACCTTTCATGGTTAAAAACTTACTTTAAGTCATCAAAATTTAGAAAACATGGGTTAAGCATGGGTTCATGAGGATTCATCTAAAAAACATGTGAATATCTCAATTCATGCATTATAGTTCATAAAATAATTAAATAAATCAACATTGAAAGGAACCCATAACATAGAAGAAAACTCTAATTTCAATTAGGGATTTCTAGCTTCAAAATTGAGAAATTTGGAAACTCTATGGAGTAAAGGCCTCGATAGATGAAAACTAGCATACCTTGATGCCAAAATCTTGGAAGCAATGGAGGATTAGGAGGCTTGATCTTGAAACCCTAGCTTTCTTCTTCAACTTCTAGAGAGAGAAATATATGGGGTGGAAGACTTATTCTTCTTTTGAGGATTTGAGAGAATAATTTCAATTAAGGGATTTGGGGGTTAAAAATGTTTATATAGACTTCTAATAGAGGGTAAAATGACATAGTATTAGTCTAGAATAATTAGGAAAAGACCAAAAAGCCCTCATAAAATAACTGCCGACTCCCGTCGATGGCATGACCTATGGTCCGTTGGTCAGACCACGGACTGTACTTGTTGACCGTCGATGGAGTTCAGAAACTCTAAAATGGGACCCCCAATGACAGACTCATGTACGGTCCATGGTTCCACCTACAGGACGTACATTCCCAATTGCAGGTCTCACTTTTGACTCTAAAATCTTTCTAAGTATGGAACTCACCTACGAAACCTACCTACGACTCATATATAGGTCGACAGACTGTCCTGGTGAACTATAGGGAAGTAGTGGCGCTTGACAATTTTAAGGAACTGGATTGGACATCCATAGAGCTGACCTACGGACCATGTGTCAGTGCACGGGCCATGGGTTGCTCCGTTGGGACTAACACCAAAAGCTGTAATTTCTACCTTTTCGAATCTGAGGTGTTACATTATCTCCCCCTTGGAAACATTTGTCCTTGAATGAGAATGAAGACATCATAAGGATGGTAGGAACTTAATCTAACAGCCCAACATGAATGCAATGCACATACCCAAGGAGGAAAAACATCAACTCCAAGCTAAAGCATGTTCAATAAATCATATCATGAAGTCTATATGCAACTCATTCTCATATGCATATAAACATGTAGAAATCAATCAAGTTAACTCATTTTCTCAAAAATTTAAGATTTTCATGAATCATGCATAATGAGGAAATCATGGGAATATTTAAGACACATGACACCAACAGAGTAAACCATGAGGACTAAATACCTCAAGCTAGAGGAGGAATATAAGGGAAGGGATAAGGATAACTTGACATCATATTGGCCTCGGCCTCCCAAGTAGCACCCTCAACTAACTGATTCCTCCATAGAACTTTCACGAAAGCGACTTCGTTGTTTCTCTACTTCTTAACTTGCCGGTCTAATATCTCAACCGGAACCTCCTCATAAGAAATATTCTCCTTAACTGCCAAACCTTCTAAAGGGACTATAGATGCCGGATCTCCAACACATTTCTTCCACAAAGAGACATGGAAAACTGGATGCACCAATGCCAACTCATTTGGAAAATCAAGCTCATAAGCGACCTTACCAATTTGCCTCAAAATCTGATATGGGCCAACATAACGGGGACTAAGCTTCCCTTTCTTAAGAAACCTTATTACATCCTTCATAGGTGAAATTTTCAAGTAGACCCAATCATTTACCTCAAACTCAAAATATCTTCTTCTAACATCGGCATAGGACTTTTGTCGACTTTAAGCCATTTTCATCCCTTCTCTAATAAGCCAAACTTTCTCCATAGCCTCATGTACCAATTCGGGACCTATCAAAGCAACTTCAACCACCTCAAACAAACCTATAGGATATCTACACCTCCTACCATATAAAGCCTCAAATGGAGCCATACCAATACTTGAATGATAGCTATTATTGTATGCAAACTCAATCAAAGACAAGTGATCATCCCAATTATCCTTGAAGTCAATTACACACGCTCTCAACATATATTCCAAAGTTTGGATAGTACGCTCCGCTTTCCCATAGGTCTGTGGATAAAAGGTTGTACTAAGCTTAACACGAGTAGCAAGACCCTTTTGGAAAGATTTTCAAAACTGAGAAGTGAATTGGGTACCATGATCGGATATAATGGATAATGGCGCTCCATGCAACCTAACCATTTCTCTCAAGTACAACTTAGCATAGTCCTCCGCTGAATAAGAAGCCTTGACGGGAATGAAATGAGCCAATTTCATCATTCGATCTATAATAACCCATATCGAGTCATGTTGTCACCGGGTGCGTGGTAAACCAACAATGAAGTCCATATTCAAATCTTCCCACTTCCAAGTAGTAATGCTAATATATTTAGATAAACCTCCTGGATTTTGATGCTCGACTTTCACTTGTTGACAATTAGGACACTTAGCCACAAATTCTGCAATATCCTTCTTCATCCCATTCCACCAGTAGACCTTCCGCAAGTCATAGTACATCTTGGTGGCTCCGGGTGCATGGAATATCGATTACCATGGGCTTTTGATAAGATCTTCTCTCTCAAGTCATCTACATTAGGAACACACAAATGACCTTGATATCTAAGCACACCATCTCCCCCTTGGGGAAAGCCTCTATGAAATTTTTAAGCACCGCTTCCGTCAATTCAATCAAAGTTGGGTTAAGACCTTGCTTGGCTTTCACATCGGCCACAAAGGACGATTCTGAACCATTGTGAACCATGACACCACCTTTGGTAGAGTCAATTAACCGAACACCCAATCGGGCCAATCTATGAACATCTCAAACCAACTCCTTCTTATCATCCTCAATATGAACAACACTACCCATTGATAATCAACTAAGAGCATCCGCCACCAAATTTGCCTTGTCGGGGTGATAAAGAACACTCATGTCATAGTATTTTAGTAAATCAAGCCACTTCCTTTGGCGAATATTTAGATCTTTCTGTTTGAACACATATTGCAAACTCTTGTGGTCGGTAAAAACATCTTCATGAACGTCGTACAAGTAATGCCTCCAAATCTTTAAGGCAAAAATAACTGCTGCTAGTTCAAGGTCGTGGGTAGGATAATTCTTCTGATGAATCTTACGTTTTCTTGATGCAAAGGCAATGACTTTACCATTTTGCATAAGGACACATCCTTACCCAATTCTCGAGGCCTCATAATAAATAACAAAACCATCAGTTCCTTGTGGTAAAGTCAACACCGGAGTGGAAGTAAGTCTGTCATTCAATTTTTTAAAACTCTTCTCACATGCTTCTGACCAAATGAACTTAGCCTTCTTTTGGGTCAATGCCGTCAATTGAGAGGCAATCGAAGAAAATACTTCAACAAACCTTCTATAGTAACCGACTAAACCCAAGAAACTTCTAATATCCGAAGCGGATAGGGGTCTACGCCAACTCTTGACCGTATCCGTCTTCTTAGGATTTACCTCAATACCCTTACCAGAAACAATGTGACCAAGAAAAGCCACAGACCTTAGCCAAAACTCACATTTACTAAAATTTGCAAAAAGTTGTTGATCCTTGAGGACTTGCAACACAATCCTCAAATGATCGATATGCTCTTCCACACTCCTTGAATAAATCAATATATCATCAATGAACAAGATCACAAACATATCAAGGTATTTTCTAAACACCATTTCATCAAATCCATAAATGCGGACGGTGCATTAGTCAAATCAAATGACATTATCAAAAACTCATAATGACCATACCGAGTTCAAAAAGCCGTCTTCATAATGTCGTCTTCCTTCACCCTTAATTAGTGATAACCCGATCGGAGGCCAATCTTAGAGAAGTAGCTTCCTCCTTGAAGTTGATCAAACAAATCATCTATCCTTGGGAGAGAATATTTGTTCTTAAATGTAACCTTCATCGGCCGGTAATCAATATACATACGGAGTGAACCATCCTTCTTTCTAACAAATAATACTGGGGCACCCCATGGAGAGATACTCGGTGGGATGAAACCCTTATCCAACAAGTCTTTCAATTGCTCCTTTAATTCCTTAAGTTTTGCTGGAGCCATATGATAAAGAGGAATAGAGATAGGTTGCGTATATGTGAGAAGGACAATACCGAAGTCTATTTCTCTTTCAGGAGGAACACTAGGTTAATCATCGGGAAACACTTCCAGAAACTCATTAACAACGGTGACCAACTCAAGAGTAGGGGCTTCGAAATCAATATCTCTAATCCGAACTACATGGTATATACAACCTTTAGAAATCATCTTCCTAGCTTTGAGACAAGAAACAAACTGGCCCTTAGGCATAGAATTTCCCCCTTTCTATTCTAGAATGGGTTCATTCGGAAAATGAAATTCAACTACTCGGGTTCTACAATCAATAGAAGCATAACATGAATGCAGCCAATCCGTACCAAGGATAAAATCAAAATCTAACATATCAAGCTCTACAAGATCAACATGAGTGAGTCTATGGTACAAGGATACAAGACACTTTCTATCGACCCTCTTAGCTATGATATAATCACCGAGTAGAGTAGAGAGAGAAAAAGGATCTAACAACTCACCCGGAATAACATCAAACCTCATAGCCACATATGGCGTCACAAAAGACAGGGTAGCACCGGGGTCAAGTAAAGCATAAACATCAAATTGGCAGACTTTAAACATACTGGTAACCACATCGGGAAAACCCTCTTGCTCATGACGAGTCTGAAGTGCATAGAATCTAATTTGTTTCTGACTTCCACTAGCACCGGATGAAGGATTCGGTTGAGCCCTTCGTCGATTTTCTCCATCATTCTTAGCAACTGAGGGGCAGTCCCTTATCTTGTAGTCCATCTTACCACAACAAAAGCAAGCATCCGTGCCGGCTAAGCACCTACCCCATGCTTCTTTCCTCACCTAGCACAAGTAGAAATAGATAACGAAGATCCACCACCATTTCCTCCTTGAGGCTTAGGGTTAGACACCCCATCTTTGTTGAAATTTGTTGGGGCATTAGAGGAAACTTGACCAGAGAATTTTTGTCAAAACTTAGAACGACCATGTCCATCGGACCTTGAATGTGAAAAGTTACCATCACCGGTTTTGGCCCTCTTTGCGTCCCTAGACTTTTCTTTAAGTTTCTCCTTTTCAATTTGTTGAGCATCAACCATGAGACTAGACATGTCCATGTCATTGATAAGCATGGTGGTACGACATTCCTTAACCACCATTTTGGACACTCCCGAAACAAACAAACTTACTCATTCTTACCCTAGGATCGACAATCATAGTAGGATCATACCGAGACAATTGTGTGAACTTCAAAGCATATTCCTTCACACTTATGTTTCCTTGACGAAGGTTGATGAATTCAAATACCTTTGCCTCCCTCATCTCAAGGGGAAAGAACCTATTTAAGAAAGCAACTTTGAACTTTTCCCAATCAAGAGGACCCGTATCTTCCGCCTTCTCTCCTTTCCATTGGTTGAATCATATTTGAGAAACACCCTTATGTTGATAAGTGGAAAACTCCGCCTTTTCTATGGGCGTCACTCCCATGATCATCAATACCTTATACACCTTATCAATGAATTCTTGAGGGTCTTCTTCAACCTTAGAACCATGAAATTTTGGAGGATTCATTCAAGTGAAATCCCTTACTCTAGATACCGTTGTACCCACATTTGGGTTCATGGGGACCACAACCTCCCAATTGGCTTGAGCCGTCATGGCTTGAGCCAACACTTGAAAAGCAGCCCTAAAATCTGTATTAGTCACTTGCTCGGCCAAAGGGTCGACCGAAACTTGAGGAACTTGAGGAGGAGCTTCTCGTTTCACATTCTCTCCCTCATTCCTTCTAGCATATTCCCTTCGAGTGGCCATATCATGTAGAGCATCAGATAAGGATTAGAAGAGAGACATTATAGAGTTAAACTCTATTGCACAACTTTAGAGTAATGAAAGAAGTGGAGTTTCGTAAACATCTTATAGCCTCTCATTCATAAAAGTGGCGCGCTTCACACTAATGAACAAGACTCTATTCGACGTGGCTTATGAGACTTCCTAAGACCTTTCTAAAACTTATGCTTTGATACTAAGTTTCTCACGACCCAAGGTAGACCCTAGGTGTAACATGGTGTATAGGACCCCGAGAGGCCCTAAACAAGCCACTTAGAATGCATAAACAAGATAAAAGAAATTCAAGGTAATTTAAAAAATAATTTCAATTCATCAAAGTTTCCCAAAGTAAAGAAGAAGTCTAACAATGTATCAAAGCCATCTAGTACAAGAGAGTGATCGGGACGTAACCCGTACATCACATACAATCTGAATGTAAAGAAATAAGGAAACAAAAGCTCAGTCCTCAGAACATGAGGACTCAACAATCTTTCAAACTTTTACTATGAGATACCTAGCCACGAAAATGCGAATTTTGAGTATCGGACCCTACATTTTCACCAGAATGTAGCAAGAGTATGCGTTAGTATAAAAATATACCAAGAATGATAGCAATGCACAAAACATGTGAAATCATGCTAAAAAGGACATTTTCATGATATCCAATGACCAAGCTAAAACATGAAATAAAAGAGTTAGAAAACATAAGTCATAAAAACATGGTCAATGCATATTCACATTTTTAAACATTCATGAGATCTTTCTAAAAGTAACCTTAGTTCATTATTATGGGAAATTTACCTTTAACCGACATGTAAGACCACGTGAGCTATTAACATGGAATCCGGTGTCTACCCCACACCAAATAGAGGTGTCCTACTTGCCAAGGTAAGACCATGAACTTCTAGCTTATATGGATCCACTAGCTAATGTCTATCTATAAAACCTATGATGGCACATAGCTTATGGGACATGGGTAATCGCCACTTGTCCACTCGGTGCTAAGTATTAATCCCACATAATATTAATTATTCTTAATGTCACGCCCCAAACTCAAGGGGCGCAACTGGTACCTAATGCCAAAACTTGGGCCTGAGCCTACCCTTCTTAGCCATTTTGTATTGGCACGGAGAAGCCACACATAGTTAAGAAAACAAATAAGTATATCTTGGCTTAAAAGTATGCCCTTGGCCGGAAAGGCCCCTGTCAATAGCCCTATAAAGAATATAACTACTCCCACGATTCATATAAAAAAATCAGCTAGCACATAAATCTTGTTTAGGCCGTCGAGGCCACCATGATATCTAGGAAAATCTAAATGCTAAATGGGCTGTCAAAACCGCCGTTATCTCTATGTAGAAACGAAGAAATATTATGTATCAAGACAATAAAACAAACCATCACCAAACTTCGGCCAACCAACAAATAAGGCAAACATGGGCAATAACGTGGCTATACAACCCGACACACTAGTCTGCAAGCCTCTAAGAGTAGTAAATCTTGGTCGGGACAGGCCCCCGACATACCCAAAAACTATATACAATAAAATCCAACAAACCTTTAAACTCTGGAAACTCCGGAGTAAGGGGCTAGCCAACCTACTAGAATTCAACCGTTCTGCTGGAGAGGTCTATCAAGTCGTCTATCAGGACCTGCAAGCATGAATGCAGCACCCCCAGGCAATGGGGTGTCAGTACGAAATAATGTACCGAGTATGAAAGACGATAGACTAAATGAGCAAGTATCATAATATACCAAAAGTAATCAGGTAAGGAAATCAAAATTTAGATAAACATGCAAACCCACTACTGAATCTAAACATACAAAATAATCAAACATCAACCTAACAAAGCCCCCATAAGCTCGGCAGGTACAAACAACATACCACCTACCTAGGCCCCCATAAGCCTAGAAGGTGCCAAATCAATCTACATACCCCTATTGGTAGCCCCTTGTCTTTGTAAGAAGTCAAATAGCCCTTTTAGGCAATGATATAGCCCCGTAGGTAGTGCATAGCCCTCTTAGGCAACAACATAGCCCCATAGGCAACACATAGACCTCTTTGGCTTCAAAATAGCCCGTAGGCAACACATAACACTCCTTGGCATCAATATAGCCCCGTAGGCAACACATAGACCTCTTAGGCAATAACATAGTCCTCTTAACAAACATCATAGCCCCCATAGGCAGTTCATAGCTCAGCAACTAACCACAATAGGCCCAAGGGCGATAAAAAACAAATCAATAGGCTAAAGGCGAGCAATTTAGCTAAAAACAATATATATATGAATAGTCTCCAAGTTGTTCCTAACATAGGGCCGTTCCTAACAAATTATGAGCCTCTAAAATGAGGGTTTATAACCACTCAATCAGCCAACCACTCACAATTATATCTACAAGATCACCAACATTAAAAACCTTATTATATCACTCCCAAGCTTTAAGGAAACATGCCGAACGAAGGAAATAACCTTAACATACCTTTTAATTTATGGTTTATGCTGAATAATACCTCTGTCCGCACCACTTTCTTTACACGCCAAGAACACCAGAATAAACTCAAAAAATTGAACCCCTGCTGCCACAACCTCCACGGAGCTACACCACAAAATTCACCATGAAAACTATACCAAAATGAACGTAGGGCAATTTTTGATAAAGAGCCAAGAAGAGATCATGAACACACAAGGATGATTTGAGGAATAATTCTCTGATTTTTCTAGGTTTTTTACGATCTAGAATGAAAAATAATGAAGAAGATGCTATCTTATAAGGTTCCACCGACCTAGGGGACCCACTAGCCACCTCTACTGCGCAGTCGGCACAAAAAGGTGAATATCTCTCTATTCCGATGCCGTATGAATTAACGGTTTGATGCGTTGGAAACTAAACTAGTAGACCTTCGATTTGATATATTATGGGCCCTCTAACTCTTCTTATATCGGGAGAAAACCTCTGAGACGTTTGCAATAAATTTCAGAGATATCTTTAAAAAGGAACTTGCGATAACTTTCGCCAACTTTTATTACACAACTCGCTTAACTTCAAAAATTAAGATGTGACTCTTGAGAACTTAAAATATGACCCGCATCATTACTTATATATTAATCACTCTCCGTCTTGACATGAAGATACGAGTTAAGTTAGAGTTCCGGAAAGTCGGGGTGTTACATCCTCCCCCCCTTAGAAACATTTGTCCTCGAATGAAAAATCTAAGCCACGCGGTTAATTCCTTAGTAGTTGCCAAAATTTTGGCAGAATGCCCTCTATAATTGTGAATATCCAGGAACCTAAAATGCTGAAGATTCCAACCTAAGAACCTCAAAGGAAGATACAAATAACTAAGCACCATAGCACCGCAATAATAGTATGAGCAAAATACAACAACAACAACAACAACAACAACAACAATAATAAGCAACAATAAAAAGGCTAAATGGGTAGCCTACCTCACTGTGCTAATCAAAATTGATATTTTTACCAATGTGGGATCTAAAACAACTGAGGATATCTGGATCTCATGCCATCGTCGGCTTCCCATGTCACCTCTTCCCTATTTTTGTTTCTCCACAATACTTCAACAGAAGCCACATCTTTGGTCCTCAACCTTCGGACCTGTCGATCTAATATTGCAACTGGAGTTTTCTCATAGGACAAATCTTTTGTGATCTGAACATCCTCAACAGGGACAACCCGAGAAGGGTATCCTTTGCAATTTCGTAGCATCGATATATGAAAGACTAGATGAATCGATTCTAGCCCCGATGGCAAATCTAACTCATAAGCCACTTGTACTACCCTCCGAAGGATCTGATATGGCCCAATGAATCTTGGACTAAGATTGTCCTTCTTTCTAAATCTCATAACACCCTTCATAGGTGTCCTTTTAAGAATACCCAGTCATCAACACAAAACTCTGAATCTCTTCGCCGCACATTTGAGTATGACTTTTGGCGACTTTGAGCAGTCAATAAACGTTCTCAGATGAACTTAACCTGCTCCATTGTCTGTTGTACCAGGTCGGGTCCAACCAACCCTGACTCACCTACCTCAAACCAGCCAATAGGGGATCTACATTTCCGACCGTACAAAGCCTCCTAAGGTGCCATTTTGATGCTAGAATGATAACTATTGTTATATGCAAACTCAATAAGAGGTAAGTGGTCATCCCAACTTCCATTGAAGTCCAGCATGCATGCCCGTAGCATGTCCTCAAGTGTTAAAATGGTGCGTTCAACTTGGCCATCTATTTGAGGGTGAAAGGCTGTACTGATATTAACTTGCGTCCCTATCCTTTCTGGAAAGACTTCCAGAAGTTAGTAGTAAATTGTGCTCCTCTATCCGAGATAATAGAGATTGGGATGCCGTGCAACCTAACAATCTCTCGGATGTAAAGCCCTGCATAGTCTTCAGGTGTGAAAGTAGTCTTGACCGGTAAGAAGTGGGATGATTTTCTTAACCTATCAAAAATTACCCAAATAGAGTCAAACTTAAGCCGTGATCGAGGTAACTAGTAATAAAATCCATATTAATTGCCTCCCACTTCCATAAAGGAATGACTATCTCCTAGACTAGCCAACAAGCTTCTGGTGCTCAACCTTTACCTGTTGGCAGTTAGGACAATGTGCCACAAACTCAGCAACATCCTTCTTCATCCTGTGCCACCAATATATCTCTTTAATATCTTGGTACATCTTTGTCGATCCTGGGTGAATATAATACCGAGAATGATGTGCCTCTGCCATAATCTGTTGTCGAAGCCCTACCACATTTGTAACACACAATCGACCTCTATATCTGAGGATTCCATCTCCTACTATATCAAAGTATAACGACTCCTTATCATGAAATTTTCCTCTAAGCTTCTCTAAGTAGGGATCCTCATGCTATCGTGCCTTCACTTCCATGATTAAAGATGATATAATTGTGTTATGAACTCTAACCCCACTATCACTTGCCTCTTCTAATCTGACTCCCAAGTTGGCTAATTGATGAAGTTCTCGAGCTAATTCACGCCTCTCAACACCTTATTATGATAAACTTCCCATTGATCTATGACTGAGGGCATCAACTACCACATTTTCCTTCCCTGGATGATATAAAATATCTACATCGTAGTCTTTCAATAACTCAAGCCATCGACGTTGTCGAAGATTCAATTCCTTCTGTCTGAAGATATACTGAAGGCTCTTATGATATGTGAAAATGTCCACATGAACGCCATATAGATAGTGTCTCCAGATCTTTAGTGCATGCACAACTGCAGCCAACTCTAAATCGTGAGTTGGGTAGTTCTTCTTATGCTTCATCAACTGCCTTGAAGCATATGTGATCACCTTACCGTGTTGCATTAGTACACATCCTAACCCAATACTAGAAGCGTCGTAGTACACTGCATAGCCCTCTGAACCCCCTGGCAAGACTAGGACTGGTGCTGATATCAACCTGTCCTTCAGCTCCTGCAAACTATGCTCGCAAGCCTCAGTCCACTGAAACTTAACTGCTTTTTGAGTCAGCTTTGTGAGTGGTGATGAAAGTGAAGAAAACCCCTCTACAAACCTTCTGTAGTACCCAGCTAACCCTAAGAAACTATGAACCTCTATCAGAGTTGTGGGTCTAGGCCAAGTCTTCCCGGCCTCAATATTCTGTGTGTCAACCATAATTCCCACATTTGATACAATATGGCCTAAGAGAGCCACAGAACTCAACCAGAACTCACACTTATAAAACTTTGCGTAAAGTTCCTGCTCTCGAAGAACCTGAAGGACTGCTCGTAAATGATCTGAATGCTCAACTTTTGAATGCAAATACACCAAAATATCATCAATAAATACAATCACAAACATGTCTAGATACAGCCTGAATATGCTATTCATCAAGTCCATAAACACTGTCGGGGTATTGGTCAATCCAAAAGACATAACCAAAAACTCAAAATGCCCATATCTAGTTCTAAAAGCTGTCTTTGGAAGATCATTCTCCCGAACTCGTAACTGATGGTACCCCGATCTCAAATCAATCTTTGAGAAATACTTAGCAACTTGTAGTTGATCAAACAAGTCATCGATCCTCGGAAGTGGATACCTATTCTTTATAGTAGCCTTGTTCAGCTTTCGATAATCGATACACATCCTTAGTGAGACATCTTTTTTTCTCATAAATAATACTGGTGCACCCCATGGTGAAGCACTAGGCCTGATAAAGCTTTATCCAGCAAATCTTTCAGCTGATCCTTCAACTCCTTTAACTCGGCAGGATCCATTCTATAAAGAGGGATATATATTGGTTGTGTACCTGGTAGCATATCAAAAGAAAAATCAATTTCCCGTTCTGGCGGGATACCAGGAAGATCATATGGAAATACAGCCGAAAACTCATTAACCACCGAAATAGATGGGAGAATCGGTGGTTCTACATCCATATCCCGAACTCGAACAAGATGATAAATGCAACCCTTAGTAATCATCCTTCTCTCCTTAAGATAGGAAATAAACCTACCTTTCGGCGCTACTGTATTACCTTTCCATTCTCGCACTGCCTCTCCTGAAAAATAAAATCTAACAATCTTTGTCCAGCACTCAACATTAGCATAACAAGATGCTAGCCAGTCCATACCTATGATGACGTCGAAATTGACCATCTCTAACTCTACCAAATCTACAGAGGTTTGACGGTCGATAATTTTTACTGTGCAACCTCGGTAGACTCTATTGGAAATGATAAATTCACCAACTGGTGTAGACACAATGAAGGGTCGATGTAATGACTCTGCTTCAATACATAACTTCCCCGCAATAAATGAAGTAACATAAGACAGGGTAGAGCCTAAATCTATCAAAGCATAAACATAATGAGAACAAACAATCAATATACCTGTCACAACGTCAGGTGATGACTCTGAGTCCTGTCGGTTAGCTTGTGCATACACACGGTTCTGTCCACTACCAAAACTAGATGCTCCCCCTCTACCTCTACCTCTACCTACTGAAGTCTGAGGTCCACGCCCCGCATAATGTGCTGATGAGGAAGAACCTACTACTAACCCAGTCGACTGACCCATACCACTCTGACCTATGGTCGGGCAATTCCTCCACACATGCCCCTCCTGCCCACAATAATAAAAACATGTGGAACCCTGCCTACATTTCCCAAAATGCATCCTACCGCATGTAGCACAACGCGGCGGGCCTGACCTGGCGTGGCTTGAACTCATCTGCTGCTGAGAGCCTGATGCTCATGAACCCTCACCTGGATCTGATTGTTCGCGATGATCAAGTCTACTACCTTGGAACTGAGGTAGTGGAGGTCTGGGTGGCCTACTAGGATATTGAGGTCTCGGACCTCCGTGAAACTCTCCTTGTGAACTAGCATGCCTAGCCCTCTTCTGCTACTCTCTATCAACCCTCTCCCTCATATACTGCTGATGCCGACGCTCTTCTATGTTTTGTGCAAAGGCCTGAATTTTTGAGATATCCATATTATCATTTACGGCAGCGGTAGTGCAAGCATCGATATAGTCTAAATCAATCCCTCCCACAAATCTTCTCTCCCTGTCATGCATCGTATCAGCAAAAGCTGGTGCATACCTAGCCAATGAATCAAATCTCAGGCAATACTCTTGGACACTCATGCTTCCCTACCGAAGGTTTAGGAATTGATCTACCCGGGCATCCCGAATCTCTCGAGGCAGATAGTGATCTATGAAAGCTTCAGTAAAGCTATCCCAAGAGGGTGGAGGTGCATCCTCTCCCTTGGATCTCTCCCAACTATCGTATGAAAATACTGCAACATCACGCAGTCGAAATGCTGCTAATTTAACTGAATCAGTCGCTGAGGCATGCATGACCCTGAAGATCCTGTGAAGTTGATCAACAAAATGCTGAGGGTCCTCCCTATGATCTATCCCTGTAAAATCTGGAGGACTCAAAGCTAGAAACTCTAGAACTCTTGAACTTCCAGGACCTTCAGAAGGTCTGACAACTCCTAGCGCAACTGGCTAGCGATGTGAAGTTACTAACTGTGCTAACATACACACTGCACTCTTGAAATCATGATCAGAGGTAACATGAGGATATGGAGGTGGTACTTCTGGTTGTGTCGAGGATCCTATGGCCCTCAATGGATCCTGAGTTTGTGGAGAAGCTATAGCGGGCTGAGAAGATGCCTTCTTCAGGGTCTCACAATGGGCTGGTTCTGTCGGTGGTACCTTGCCTGTACCCTCACCTACAGCTGCCTCTAGCCCCTGGCTAGCTGCGGTTTCTCTGGTGTCTGCTATCTCTCTGTGTACAAACATCAAGGATAAGCTCAAAAACTCAACCCTTAAGACACAACTCTATAACACGAGGTGAGCAGAAGAAGGAAAACCAATCTAACATGCCCATTAGCTTCTTGCTTATAAAATGTGGTGCACAACATATTTATAAACAAGTTTTTACTAGACACCACTTGCAGACTCCCTAGGACACGACGTTGCTCTGATATCAAGTTTGTCACGCCCCAAACTCAAGGGGCGCAACTGGCACCTAATGCCAAAACTTGGGCCTGAGCCGACCCTGTTTAGCCATTTTGTAATGGCATGGAGAAGCCACACATAGTTAAGAAAATAAACAAGTGTATCTCGGCTTAAAAGTATGCCCTTTGCCGGCAAGGCCCCTGTCAACAGCCCTATAAAGAATATAACTACTCCTACGGCTCATATAAAAAACCCAGCTAGCACATAAATCCTGTTTGGGCCATCGAGGCCACCATGATATCTAGGAAAATGTAAATGCTATATGGGCTATCAAAGCCGCCATTATCTCTATACAGAAACGAAGAAATACTATGTATCAAGACAATAAAACAAACCATCACCAAACTTCGGCCAACCAACAAACAAGGCCAACATAGGAAATAATGTGGCTATACAACCCGACACACTAGTCTGCAAGCCTCTAAGCGTAATAAATCTTGGTCAGGACAGGAAGCCGACATACCCAAAAACTATATACAACAAAATCCAACAAACCTTTAAACTTTGGCAGCTCCAGAGGAATGGGGCTAGCCAACCTACTAGAACTCAACCGTACTGCTGGGGAGGTCTATCAAGTCTTCTATCGGGACCTGCAAGCATAAATGCAGCGCCCCCTAGATAATGAGGCGTTAATATGAAATAATGTACCGAGTATGAAAGGCGATAGACTAAATGAGAAAGTATCATAATATACCAAAAGCAATTAGGTAAGGAAATCAAAATTTAGAATAGAAAATTTTCTTATATGATAGAAGATTCTAGAAACATTTACATCACCATGCCAAATTTGTCAATAGCAATTCTAACATATTTGATTGTCAAATACGGGATTTAACAATCTCATGTTTCTACATATAAGTTATACAAGATAAGGGAGGCACGTGCAAAGGAGGAGAGAATGTTACCCGTGACTCTTAGTGTGGGATACTTGTTTAGATTTGCGAGATTGACTGAAGGGTAGAAGGACCCCATCAAGTGAACTTTTTAATTTGATATCTGCTCCAGGCTTCACTATAACTTTTCAAATGATGGTTTTATCAACAAGCCATATGCAACAAACATATGACCACAACCAGACGTGCCGATTAATTGCAGTTTTGCTGAAAAAATCTATGTGTGGCTTCTTTATATTTCTTCAGTATTTTCTCATCTAAAGATGCACATATTTTTGTTGGCTTTGAATTGTGCAATTTCTCAAAACTCTTTCCATGCCATAAGTAGCAAACACCAATTACTGAAATGGACAAAACACCTAAATTGACATCATTTTCATCTCAAATTTTAATGTTGTAACAATCCAAAAAGACAGCTGGGTGATCCATTGCAAGCAAGCAGCATGCTGATTTCTTTTTGCTACCATCTAACTTCCAAACTGCTACATGTCGGTCACCAACAGCAGAAGAAAGAACATGTCTCCCATCTTCAGAGAAAACCATACACGAACACCTCCCTAATAAAAAAGGAGAAAAGAAATAAGATGACTCACAACTCACAAGAATGGGTAAATAGAAGTGTTCTGCAGTTGTGTTGACTTCACTTAATCAAGAAGTAAATGCATCAAAAAGGAAAGCATACAAAAATAGAACAGAAGATGTGTACCACTCCTATGTTGCTTGGACTCTTAAAAATGTTGACAGGTGCGTGTTAGATCCTCCAGAAGTAGTGCATCATTGGAGGATCCTACACAGGTGTGGCAACTTTTTGGAAAGTCTAAGAAAGGGCTCCATAGATGAAGACTATCATACCTTGATGTAAAATTCTTGGAAGCAATGGAGGATTAGGAGGTTTGATCCTGAAACCTTAGATTTCTTCTTCAACTTCTAGAGAGAGAAATATATGGGGAGGAAGACTTATTCTTCTTTTGAGGATTTGAGAGAATGATTTCAATTGAAGGGCTTTGAGGGCTAAAAAAGTTTATATAGACTTCTAATAGAGGGTAAAACGATATAGTATTAGGCTAGAATAATTAGAATAAGACCCAAAAATCCTCATAAAATAACTTTCGACTCACGTCGACGGTACGACTTACGGTCCGTTGGTCAGACCACAGACTGTACTAGTTAAACGTCGATGAAGTTTAGAAACTCTAAAATGGGACCCCCAATGGCGCACCCATGTACGGTCCATGGGTCCACCTATGGGCCATACATGCGCAATCATGTGTCTCACTTTTGACTATATAGTCTTTCTAAGTCTGGGACTCACCTACGAAACTTATCTACGACTCGTACATAGGTTGACGGATCGTCCTGGTGAACCGTAGGAAAATACTGGAGCTTGAAAATTTTAAGGAACCTGGACTGGCCATCCACGGAGCTGACCTACGGACCGTGTGTCAGTCCATGGGCCGTGGGTGGCTCTATCGAGACTGCACCAGTTCCTGAAAAGCTGCAATTTCTACCTTTTCAAATCTGAGGTGTTACACACACCTTACACATTTGGCTGATTATTAAAAAACTGTCATAATGACACTTTGAAACATGGCATGAGGTGTATAAATTGAACAAAGCCTAGTTGAAGTGTCTAAGTGAAAGTTAGTGCAGACTTTAGGGGGCCACCGATGGGTTAGGCCTTATTTTAACATATGGGTATGGAAGATACATTAATCTAACATGTCTGAACAATATTGATTAATTTATAATATTAATAACTGAAGTAGCATACAAATTTATAAATTACCTTTACCATATGTCAATAGTATATTATTTACTATAGCATACTAAAACAATAATAATTAATTATCAACACCAAACAAATAGATAGCTACGACGTAAATAAAGCAATTAGCACATAAGTCCCTTCCCCAGGCAGTCCCCAAGTTATTTCAATATATAGAGAGTAGTTAGAGTTTACAAATTATTACAAGATAAAAAATTGAAACAATACAAATTCTAATAAAATACGATTTAAGTAGACTAAATTCCGTCCCACGGTGAACTCTTCATCTCTTTAATTTATTGAAGACCTGCTAAACAATCAAAACAATTGAAAAGATACTACACAATATATATATATCATATTAATTATTTTTGTCGATGAGTAACTAAATGTCAAAATATCATAGGCAAAATCAGATAAAGGTAAGTCCATGAAATTCAAACAAGTCATACAAAAATCACACAGAGAAAAAAGAGACTAGACTAACCTGGATGCTTCTTTTTCGATAATATAATCTTGAAGTAATAAATACAAATGCGAGAGAAATAAAATGCTAGTAAAAATTCCTAACCGATTAAGCAAAAAATTATTTATTTTTTTAGAAAAGAAAGCTGATTTTCGAATATAACAACTCAGAAAAGCAGAAAAGCAGCCCAGATCAGAAGAAACTTCAAAGTAATATGTCAAGAGAATTTTTTTTCTGAGTAAGAGTATTATGTTTGTCAGCGTGAGGAAAGTGAGAGGAGAAGTCCTCTTTTTTTAGTGAATGGGGAGAGGGTACACTAATGAAAAATAATAATTAAGGGAGCAGATTCTTGAAAAATATTTCCTTATATGTGAAAGTACCAAAATCAGCCGATTTTACCAAATAATCAAGTAAGAAATCTATCTATATATAATCAAGGTAAGAAAGATTAGTTAAAATTAGTCAATATAATATATAAAATCAGACAAAAGAAAATAGTTATGTTGAAGGAAAGAAATAATTACATATTTATCAATCACATATCAATACTACCATAATAAAACAAGTAAAAATCTACACGAAATTAAATAAGGCAAGAAATAATAATTTAACACAATCCAATGGATTAATATTATAATATATTCATGCAAAAGAAAATTATTTAAGGACAGAGATAAATACAGTCAAAGCAATATTCAAATATTATACAAATTATCTTAAGCAGACACGAGTTATATAGGGCACCAAAAATTAATTTAAAATATTTATTGTATGTAACATAGAAAGACAAATATTCAATCCATGTTAAAATAAATTGTGCTAACTTAAGGTAAGATTAAATAAAATTTTAATTAATAGGGACGGTTGATTTAATTGATCAAGAGGAATAGTCAATAAATTAAGCAGATCAATAAATTAACATCAAATCTTGCCAAATCAAACTCAAGTGATCAACAACTCTAAAAAGTACTATAAATATAAATGTACAGTAATATTGATTTCGTCAATTCATATTCTGAAGACGCATGTAGAATATTATATTTTAAAAATGTCGCGAATATTTTAATAAAGCTAGAGAATAAGCCAAGTTCAAACGATACGAAAATCACGAGTAGTTCATGCTTATACTGAAATCAAAATTTCATAAAGAATAAAAATGCATATAAAAATCATAAATTGCATAGTCAGATTATGAAATTTATTAAAAGATGAAATGTATTAAACAAAGGACGAACCCGAACAAATCTTTTGAGATCCGTCTTCAACCTGCCATGAATCTGCCAAATTCATGCATTATTTTTCTGGTGTATCTGTCCTATTCTGCTTCTCCTGAAGCTACTCTACTGCCGTCAAGAGTCACTGGTCGGAACAACAGAAGAGCGACGATGTTTGGACGATTTCACCGGCTGAAGTTGTTGTTCATTAGAGCAACCATGCGCTTGATGTTTTTTGTTGTTAGTGTCTTTTACGAAGAAGAGAAAAGAGAGGAGCAGAGAAAACTACTTATTGGAGATTTCTCGGTCATTGTTCTCGATGGGTAAAATGGAGAATAGGTGGTGGAAGAGAATGGGTCACCTTGTGGTTCGCTGCTGCTTGGGGTTTGCGGCTGATCCTCGCCGATCAAAGCGGAGAACGGTCAGGGGAGGAGAGGAGAGGAGAGGAGAGGAGGAGGAGGAGTGATTGGGAGTTCATCAGCATCGTTGCTGGTCGAAGGTGAGCGGCTAGGAGATAAGAGTAGAGAGGTGCGACTACTGTGTTTCTCAAAGGGAAAGAGGAGAATGGGAAGTGTTAGGGTTTGGAAGTTGTTAGGGATTAAAATAGGAAGGTAATGACCTTTTAATCCTGACCATTGATTTGATTGGAATGGACGTTTGTGATTAAATGTGGGAATGATCTAAGTGAGATGGATGGTTCAGATTGATAGTTGAGGTTTTAAGAATTGGTTGATTTTGGTCTATGACGGCTATAATTAAAATGAACAAGTGGCTATAATTGAAATTAAATTGAATAGAAAAGGTTACACTGAAATTAAACTGAATAGGAAAAAGAGTTATTAATTAAATAAATTGGATAGATTGGGCTACAACTTAAATAATTTGGAGAAAGGAGCAATGAATTGATATTTAATTAATAACGTACCAAATGTAATAATAATTTTCATATAAAATAAACACACTTAAATATTAAAGATGTTTATGTAAATAAGTGACTTTATTATTTCATGTTTAACAATCGATACTAAATAAAACATATTTGATAATAATTATAATTACAATATTATTTTTTTGTAAATTATGACTGTCAAGACACATAATTAATTATAATTTTGAACTCGTAATAAAAGAGTTTTGCAATACATATTTAATCAAATAATAATTCGGAACAGGTTACAAGTTGGTCAAAATTGGATGTCAACAGCTGCCCCTTGTTTTCTTGAGAATGAAGGATGAAATATCCGACAACCAACGTTGACTAAGTAGCCGATTTTGTCTAACTAATGAAATAATGTTAATGAGATCAATTGAAATGACTTGGAGTTGTAAAAAATGATGTTGCTGAGACTTTGTTTTTAAGTCGCCTACATATCTCTAGTATTACAAGAATCAGATCGTGTGTAGTACTAGATTTAGGAATGAACGAAATTCCTAAAACTGAAATAATGGTATGAGATTCGAACGAAATCGATAAGAGCTTGAATAGATAAGATTTGTAACACGCCGTATCCAAAACCGACCAAACCATCAGATTTCCAGAAGTTGCAGGTGCAACCCACGGACCGTAGGGTGACCCACGGCCCGTCCTGGTGGTCCATGGATGGCCACCTGCAACCCTCCCCAGAAACTCAGACAAAAATTATTCTAAGGCATGACCCACGGTCGGACATGACGGATCGTGGATCAATCCACAGACCGTCGATCCGTCCGTAGGTTGAGACCCTCAGGACCCCTCAGAACCTGGTCCCTGAAGTCGATCAACGGACTGACAGGACGGATCGTGGATCAGTCTACGGACTGTCGATCCGTCCGTAGGACGAGACCCTCAGGACCCATCGAAACCTGGTCTCTGAAGTCGATCGACAGACTGACTGGACGGATCGTGGATCAGTCCACGGACAGTCGTCAGTCCCGTCGGTGGCTTCATCAGATTTTAAGTCAGGGGTCGTTTGGTCTTTTCCTCATGCGTTGGACCCCTAAACTACGTCATTTAACCCCTAAACTACGTAGTTTTGGTCAGTTTTAGCCTAGTAAACTAATTAGAACCTAACCTAATCAATTACTCACCAAAAAATCATCAAACTTAGAGCAAAATAGAAGAGAAAGTCGAGCAGCCCTAGTTCAAGAACGCAACAAGTTTTTATCAGTTCCAACCCTGAAATTGAAAAATTTCTCTGTGAATTTCGTCACCAGGTATGTGGAATTTCACTAATGTGTTCCTTTCACCCATTAGGTCCCTAGAATTCATTCAGATTCTTGATTCCCTTCATATTAGCTAGACCTAGGGTTTCTAAAATTTCAGCAGATCAATATGAATTAGTTACTTTAATGTTCCTAATCAGATTATCATGATTTTAGTATTATTTTTCATAGATGCTTTCGTAAACTCAGAACCCTAGCTATGTAGTTCTTTTAGTTCATGAATTATACATGCTAGGTCAGTTATTTCAGATATACATGCCTTAGATGCGAATGTTTCATTATCAGTACATTAATGTTGCGTTCTCAGATTTTTCATGTCAGTATTTTGAGCTATCCAATATTACAGAAATTCAGTCATAATGTGTTATTTACATAATCAGTTGGGAGTAGACTTAATACCGAGTTGGACTAGGGTCAGTCACCCTCAAGTCCCAGAACTACGTACCCCGTAGGTTGTAAGTCCCCTCTGTGGGCATCATTTTAGTGATCACGTCAGTCATGCCTTTATACCTCTGGCAGGGTATATTGGGTCCTCTCGATGGGGCGTATACATTGGACTCCACATTTAGCTCATGTGGTTTTATGTCGGTT
>JAJONR010006063.1:0-44392 GCA_029582245.1 Solanum etuberosum | reverse complement strand
TGTACTAAGAGTTATGATCATTTGAAGTTGACCCAAAACTCATAACTTAAGCATAACTTGCAAAATTTCAGATTTTGCTATTTCCAATTTAGTTCTTTTTGGAACTCAAGGTGCTACATCTAGTGACCTTAATACTTAAGAAATTTTAAATTCTTCGATAAAATCCTACTCACAATGAAGGATGGTTCGAGTCTTAGCTCAAAAAATTTCTGGGGTGTTACATGAGGAGAATATTTCTTATGAGGAAGTTAAAGTTGAGATTTTAGACCGGCAAGTTAATAAGTTGAGAAGCAAAGAAGTTGCTTCCATGAAGGTTCTGTAGAGGAATCAGTTAGTTGAGAATGCTACTTGGGAGGCCGAGGCCGATATGATGTCTTGTTATCCTCATCTCTTTCCTTCTATCCTCACTCTAGCTTGAGGTATTTAGCCCTCATGGTTTACTCTTTTGGTGACATGTGTCTTAGATATTCCCATGATTTCCTCACCGTGCATGATTCATGAAAAGCTTAAGTTTTTAGAAAAAGAGCTAATTTAAATTGATTTCTTCATGTTTATGTGCATTTGAATATGAGTTGCATACAGACTTCATGATATGATGTTTTGAACATGCATTATCTTGGAGTTGATTGTTTCCTCCTCACATATGTGCATTTATGTGATTTCATTAATGCTTGCCTGTTAGATTAAGTTGCTACCCTCTTTAAGATATCTTGAATCTCATCCGAGGACGAATGTTCCCAAGGGGGAGATAATGTAACACCTTGAATTCAAAAGGTAAGAAATTTGTAGCTTTTGCAGGATCTGGTGCCAGTACCAACAGAGCCACCAACGCCCGTGGACTGACACATGGTCCGTAGGTAGCTTCGTGGGTGGCAGTCTAATTCTTCCAAAAACTGTCAAGTTCCAGTACTTTCGTACGGTTAACCAGGATGGTTTCTTGCCCTATGCATGAGTCGTAGGTATGTTTCGTAGGTGAGTTTCGGAGTCAGAGAAATTTTAGAGTCAAAAGTGAGACCCACAGCTGAGCACGTACGGCCCGTAGGTGGACCTACTAACTGTACATGGGTTCGTCGTTAGGAGTCCAAAAGTCATGGTCTCTGAACTAACTGATGACAACCGGGACGGTCCGTAGTTTGACCAACAGACCGTAGGTCTGGCCGTTGGTGAGGTCGGCAGTTACTTTTAAGAGGGACTTTTGGGTCTTTTCCTAATTATTCTAGCCCAATACTATATCGTTTTACCCTCTATTAAAACCTTATATAAACGTTTCTAACTCCAAAATCACTTAATTTCAATTCATTCTCTCAAATTCTCAAAAGAATATCAAGTCATCCTCTCAAATATTTCTCTCTCTAGAAGCTTGAATACGAAGGCTAGGGTTTCAAGTCAAATCTCTGATTTCACCATTGATTGTAAGCTCTTGGCATCAAGGTATGATAGTGTTCACCAATGGAGTCCTTTCCTACATAGGGTCCCTAAATTCTCCAATTTTGTAAAGGTATATTCCCTAATTGAGTTAGGGTTTTATTCAATTGACATGGGTTCTTTTAAATTATGATGTTATTGCTTGGTTTATGTCTTTTTATGCATATTGAGGAAATTGCATGATTTTAAGTTGAATCCCCATGAACCCATGTGAAATTCATATTTTCTAGAATTGATCATATGATGAAGCTTTTGATTCATGAAAAGATGAGTTTATGAAGATATGCATGTTCGTATGAAATTGATGAAAATGATTTAGGTTGCTTTGAGAGTACATCATTCATGTTGTTGTTGTGTTGTGAAAGGTTTTCTCATATACACATGGAAGCATGATTGTGAAAAAGTTTTCTCACATAAAGGATTCTTAGGGTTGAAAGGTTTTCTAAACTAAATTTTGAATCAAGATTTAAGGAGCTTTTCTAATGGTACCTAGCTTAGATTGGTTGATTAATTGTACCTTTCCATGGATGATATTATGACTTAGCTTGGACTGGCAACTTGATGTGCCCTTCATTGGATAATAAGACAAGTTAATAATAATGACTATTCCGTGGGATTTACACTTAGCACCGAGAGGATATTGAGATGGAAGCTCTCCCGTTAGTAGAGGCCGGATTTCTAGTAGCAATCTCTTTATCCCATAACTATGTGCCACCATAGGATGTTGTCTTAGATATACATTAGCTAGTGGATCCACATAAGCTAGAAGTTCATGGTCTTACCTTGGCAAGTAGGATACCCCTTTTTGGTATGGGGTAGACACGAAATTCCATGTTTATAGCTCACATGGTCTATATGTTGGTTAATGGTAAATCTCTCACAATAATGAACTAAGGTTACTTTTAGATGTATCTCACTAATTTTTTTAAGATGTTAGCTTGCATTGACCATGTTTTATGACTTATGTTTTCTAACTTTTGATCTTATGATTTAGTTTGGCCATTGCATGTCATGAAAATGTCCTTTTTGCATGATTTCATACTTTTATGCATTGCTATCATACTTGATACATTCCATGTACTAACGCATACTCTTGCTTACATTCTTTCATTAATGTAGGGTTTGACACTTCTGATTCACATTTTTGTGGCTAGGGATCACTTAGTAGAGTTGAAGATTGGTGAGTCCTCATGTTCCGAGGACAGAGCTTTATTTCCTATTGTCTTTGCTTTTCAGATTGTATGTAATGTACGGGTTACGTCCCAATTACTCTTGATGTACTAGATGGCTTTGAGACTATGTTAAACTTCCGCTATGTTTTATAAACTCTTATAATTTTAAATTGTCTTCTAAAATCTCTTTAATTTTTTGGTATCTTGTATGATGTATGCTAAGTAGCTTGTATGGGGTCTTATACGCCATATTATGCCTAGGATACACTTTGGGTTGTGACAATTGACCATTTTTCATTATTTATGATTCTTCTTTCAAAGTTTTACTATGTTTTATCTTGGTGATTCATATCATGTTTTCCTTCATGCCCCCTTATGATCATGTCTCATGTTTTCATGTATTTTCCCATACTTAGTACTTTTTATGTACTAATGCATACTTATGCCTATATTGTCTCATAATGTAGGGTCTTACGTTTCTCCTCTTCCCGCTGGTGGCTAGGTTATTGATTGATCGTTGAAGACTTAGTGAGTCCTCTTGTTCCAATGATCATGTCACCTTTACTAAGATTTCTTCTATCTTTAGTTTTCGGACTATTATACGTGGTGTATGAGTTACATCCCAATCACTATTTTGATGTATTAGATTGTCTTGTAAAAACTATGATTAGACTTCCGCTTTTATGTCAAATTCTTTTATGATATGAGACCTATTGCTTAATTTTCTCGTACTTGCTATTATATTGTGTTGTATGTATGTCAAGTGGCTTGTGTAGGGCCTTTCGAGGTCTTATATGCCATGTCACACCTAGGTAGTACTCTAGATCGTGACATTTAATTTATTTGAGTGCTGAAATTATACATGATGAAAATATCATTCATTATAATTGTCCTCTCAAACACAATGTTAAGTATTCACTTAATGTCCGATATCTAAAATTTCTTTCATCAATTTATAAAAGAATGAGTGTCAATATTACTCATTATAAATTGATTATAGTTGAAAAATATCCTACTTCATTTATCACAAGGATAAGTAAATTTTGAAGAGTGAATTATCTATAATGACGAATCGTTGATCGAATTTTTGAGGATTCCAAATGACTATATAGATCAAATCAAGGTAACTATACTTGAAATCTATGTTAGGAAGGAGCCAGGGACTAGTCAAGGATGTTCTCCTTTATCCGGTGATATTCATCCTCAATTAGATAATTGTATTAGCCTTGATGGATTATCCATAATCCAATCCAGTAATTTTCCTAAGATGACCCATTACAAAAATATTATTACTGATCGATATTATTTAGATTTGAATGAAACTATCAATGAAAGTGATTGGTAATACTCAATAATAATACTTTGACTATTATTTGTTGATTTTGACTATCATTTGTTAATTTATAGTATTTATTATTATATATTTAGTAGTGGATTACCTCAGCATGAGACGAATCTTGCTTCAAGTTATGGACTAGATAATTATTTTGAGCAGTCCTCACACTTGAAATGATGAAAAATAATGCGACATCCTCAAATTTTCATGTCTCACCTACTTTTGGTGAAAATGTCTATTATTGGTACGTCCAACACTTGATTTTTATTAAAGTAAGTTTATCTTATGTAGTAAATAATTATACTTTTTACTGACATAGAAAAAATATCACGCAAGATGAGCCCCTTGATTCTGTGAATATCGATGACCGTGACCTTTCAATTTATGGCTCAACATCATCCAGTGACAGTGATGATTTTCCTAATGCAAAGATATCAGGAGATAATGTCTCATTTGAGGCATCATTATTGATGGTGATATTTTGACGCCCAATCGAGCCCCAAGATCAATGTCCATGAGTCCATTTCATGACGAAGAATCTTTTGCACTACCGACTGAATAGTTAGTAACTATATCACCCACAAAGCGCATGCCTGAATTTTATTCTCATGAGATTCTATATCTTTATCATCTTTCAGATGGTCTAGATATCTTTGTCGATATACATGATGAGTATACATCACAATGTACGTGGCATGAACCACAAAATTTAATACATAATGTTATGATATGAGTGTGTATCGCGAAGGATATTTCAACTTGGATGTTGAAATGATTTCTTCTGTTCTCCGTACTAATATAGAAATAACGCGAATGTACTATTTTATCCTTAGATCATTTTACTTTAATAAGGAAATATTGATTTCTTTATTTGATAATTAATTTTATTTTTACTTGTCAAGTTTTCCATCAAAGACTGCCAAACAGTTGTCCTTAAAGCATTTGCCATTTTAATAAGTAGAAGAAAGACCTATGATAGACGCAAGTGTGCCTTTGAAAAAGTCTACAGTACTTGAAAAATTTCTTTTGTTGAGTTCCTGAGATTCATGGAAGCCTTGAAAAACATCAATCCAGGTACAACAGTCGAACGAAAGATAAAGCGATATGATGATGCCATGGAAAATATATTCAACTATGTGTTCTGTACTTTCAAGCCATGCATTGATGAGTTTATTTTTTATCGTCCCTTAATATCTATAGATTAAATACATGTCTATGGAAAATATGTTATCAAGTTGTTGATTGCGATTACAACGGATAGTAACGACTCAATATTACCTTTTGCCTTTGCAGTAGTTGTGAATGAGAGCCTGGAGACATGAACTTTGTTTTTGAATTATTTGAACTTGTACGTTGTCAAAGGTCGTTAAGGTATAAAATTGATATAAGATAAACATCACGAAATACTTTCATCCGTGTATAATTCTCCAAATTGACAAGCCTCATTTGGGTACCATCGCTTTTGTTTAAGACATTTAAAGACTATTTTCTAAAAAAATTTAAAAATGATACTTTGAAAAACCTTTTATGGACAACTTCAAATCATATTCAATAAAAAAAGTTTTTAGAAAAAATGGAGATGATCAAAGAGATTAACGCGTAAGAGTATGTGTGGTTAATGAAGAACGATATTGACAAATGGACATTGCATAAGGATGAAGGCAGAAGATGGGGCATGCTGACAACAAACAGTTCTGAGTCATTCAATGAGCTACTTACTAGTTACTGCAACGGTGAGACTCACTTACAATCAATTTGTGAAGCGGTTTTTTACAAGAACAAAATTTGTCAATCATCTATTACCAAAAAAATCAACAATGAATGCCTAAACCATTCAAGATCTTTAAGGATAATCGTAAAAGTCACAACTTCACACGCTTATCAACTATCACCAATAAAAGAAGAACATATATTCTTTTTATACTGGTGTATGTCATTGAGGTTTTTTGGTTGCAATATGTAAGGTATGTATGATGAAAGAAGTAAATAGCCTTGTTCTGGTGCTTCTCTTATTAAATTTGTACCTCTTTGAATAGCGTATCATGCTTAATGATATACAATAGCTATTTCAAATTTCTTTTTCATTTCAGCTTGGAAAAATATTGAATTAATTTGAATCTTTAGATCACGCACATATTGAATAATGTTTTCACTTATAAAGGTTAATGTAGCATGCATTTGATCATATTTCATCATGTAAGGCGAGCATTCACATTTCTTATTATACATGATTATTTTGAATACATTGAAGTATTTTATTCTAAGAACACCTATGATCCAACCACAACTCTCTTTCTTGCATCCTAACTCATATTTCTTTAAACATAATCTTTCAACAATGAATTCTCCTATTTTTAAAATAAAAATATATAAAAAAAGTTACATACTCTGTTTGCTCTCAAATGTTTGACCCTACTATGACTTTATCAGGTTATGAATCTTCATTAAGTATTGTATAATGGTGGTGATTCGTTTCTTTTTCTTCTTGATTTTGTAGTAGTTGAAGTTTGATCAACTTGTTTAATTACTAGCGTTTGCAGTAGTGGTATATTTGTACTCATTTAAGGTTTATTTAGCTCAATAATTGGTGTTCTCAATGCCTAAATTTTTCCTTTTCTAATCAAATATTGATGATTTTTATCTATGAAGGCAATTGGACAAGGCATGGACTAAAACTTGAAAGAATGACTAAAAATGCAAAAGAAGTGCAAAATGAACATTGTTGATCGCCTAGCATTAAGGGCTGATCACCGACTGAGCTAGACTTCACTCAACGTGACAGTGCAGAGCACTTTCATTTACCAAATAAGGTTGGTAAATTCCAGTAGAAAAGGTGGTATGTCGAATGAGAAAGGCGGATCTGAAGCACATCGCCCAAAGTGTCAGTGTGAAAAGGTAAAAATTTAATGCTCGAACAGTGAACTAAGGTGGTATTTGGTGATGCACCGAACGTGAAAGATTGAATCAATCGAGTTCGCCAACTAAGATTTAAACACATGAGGCCTAGAGCATCACAATAGTGAGTTGGGGAACGAAGGGCAATTCGCAAAGTGAATTAGGCGAGCCCGACTAATGTCGTGGATTTGGTTATGAAATGGATTTTTTGCCCAAATTTTGGAAAAATATAAATAGCCCAAATGAGAAAGTTTTAAAGGAGTTGGATTAGAGAGTTGAATAGGAGAATTTGAGAAGAAAGTGTTGAGAAAAAACACTTTACGTTTTAGAACACTTTTTCTAGCCTTCTTGGGTTTTACAATTTGAATCTTTAATTCAGTAAATTCAAGTGTAATCCAAGGTGGGTTTACTCTTAATTTCTTGATTTCAAGTTACCCATGGCTTCTTTCATGGAAGGTATACTCTCTTTACTTTTTATGATGGGTGGCTAAAACCTCAAGATCTAGGGGTGCTCTAATGGGGTTGGGTGTCAATTTAATATAGTGGATATTATGCTATGCTCTATTTTGTTGCTATTCATGCATGAATTTGGTCTAATTATCATGGGGTTAACTTAAAGGTTAAGGTTGCAAACTTAATTCCTACTTCCGATCTCTGGTTGATGCTCGAAAGAGATTAGTTGGAGTGGGTAATTAGTTCAATACTAACAATTTAGGTTTGATGTCCTTGACTTGCTCGAAAGAGAGGTTATGGGTCGGATCTATTTACCCTATTCTTGAAAGAGGGAATAGAGTAAGGTATTGGGTTGTTAAGGATTGACATTAGATGAGTCCAAAAGGAGATTCTTGGCATAGATGCTTTTAGATCGAAAGATGATTAACGTCATTGAAGATGACTTAGCCTTCATGTATGCACATCACGATAGAGAAGCACATTATTCCTATATGACATTGATTTCCAATCCCCACACCCCTAGATTGCTTGTTAAATCTTGATTTCGTTCAAATTTTAGTTTAATTGCGATAATTGACAACAAAACTTTACATTAAGTTGGTGGTACCATCTACTCAATTGTTCTTACTACTCCAAATGAGCTGATTTAAAGTCCAAATCTCTCGATAAAGAATTCTACACGATACACCGCTCCATTTGGGATTCGACCATGAATTTTTGTTGGGTTTTTACTAGTACGATCGCTCACCTTTTTTATTGGTTTTGAAGAGTAATTCGAGCCTTATCAAAAAATGGCACTGCTGTCGGGGAGCTGTAGTTGAGAACTCTAATTGAGAAATTAAATTTTTATTTGATTTATTTGTAGTAGAGTTGTTGTTTGTGTTGATGTTAGCTGATTTTCAGGTTGGCAAGATGAGTGACCATGGAAGTGACAATTATAGTCACTATGGTCAAAATGATAATATGGGTGACCTAAATGACATGCCCATTAATATCATTCAAAGCACAGAAGCAATCCGAATACCTCCTACAACCGGAAGGACGGTATTTCACATCACTGACACTGTGATCCAATTGCTCCAGATGAAAGGAATTTTTGGGGGCTTGTCTCATGAGGATCCCCATGAGCACCTTAGGAATTTTAAGGAGGTGTGTGGACCCTTTGTGTTCAAGAATATCTCTCGATAATCCATACGGTTGAGGTTATTCCTGTTCTCTATAACGGGAGAGGCTACAAGTTGGTTGGAATAGTTACCAATTGATTCTATTACTTCATGGGATAAGCCAACAGAGGCATTCTTGGAACAATTCTTTCCACCCTTGAAGACAGTTAAACTTAGTCTCCAAATCTAGAATTTCAAAAGTCTTGAAGGTGAACACTTGCATGAAACATGACTGAGGTTCAAGTAGTTACTCTTGCAATGTCCAATGCATGGCATTAAGGATAATTTGTTGCTACAATACTTTTATTGGAGCCTTGATTCAGTCAATAAAAGTGTGGCTGATCAATTAGTCCATGGTAGATTTATGAGGCAACCTTATGAGGTAGTTGCATTGTTGTTAGATGACATGACTAAGGTCAACCGAGCATGGCACACAAGAGAAGATTAACCACCCCATCTACAAGTGGGCTTGAGTAAAGATAAAATCGAAACAAATCATGAAAGGTATGAAAATATGGCCAAAATGATGACCCAAATCCATTTGTTGTCCAAACACGTCATGGGAGATAGAACTAAGTCAGTAAATGTGGTTGAAACAAATAGTGGGCAGTGCTCGAATGATGCCAAATTTGAGGAATTATACAATGAAAAGGTTCAATACTCCAGAAATCAAATGTGGGGGGGGGGGTTCTCACAATAATTATCAATGTCAAAATGGGAACCAAAGTTGGAACAAAGATAGATATAGTGGTTGGAAAGATTGTAGGAGTGGACATTGGAGAGACAGGGAGGTAGACAAAGACAGATACGTGTCTCCCCATGATCGTCCACGCCCAAAAGATCCAGTTGGTTTAGAAAAAATAGGACAAAAGACATTCTTGTGAGAATATATAACAAAGTTGAAGGAGCGGATAAGGTGTTGAAGGATTTGAAAAATGACTTCTCAACCTTAACCCAAACGGTGACTTCATATTCAGTTTCGATCAAAAAGCTGGAGACCCAACTGGATAAAATTGCCACTCATCTAAATCCAAGGAAAAAGGAAACTTTGCCTAGTGATATCATACGAAACACCAAGAATAATTGTTGAAGTTTGAGGACTCTGTTATGCCACGACATTAAATAAGGTGCTTTTGGAAGGCAACCCAAGTCTTTACTTTTGGTTTTACTTGCTTATGAATAATGTGCGTTGTGAGTGCAGGTGGAGAAGAGGTTGGAAGATAGATAATGACAGATTGGGCGAGGCCATAACAAAAAGGGTGATGCGCCGAAAGCACTAGGCAGACTGATTCTTGTCTACCCTTTGAGCATAAAAATGTGGAAAAGTGCACTGTAAAAATCGGTGAGCAGAACTCCAAAGGGAGATTCGCCCAAATGCAAAAAGTGGACTTCATCGGGTCTGTTGAATCATCCTTTAGGCTTGGTCATTATTCAGGCAGGTTCGGCGTGCTTAAGCTCCAAACGGCAATACACCAAACACGTTCGGTGATGTTAGTAAGTTTGTCGAACGAGTCTGCTATAAAAAGGGTCAGGGTACTTTTAATTTCAAAAATCAAAACCCTTTGAATTCTTGGAGCCTCTTCGATTCTCCTCTCTTCAATTGTGCATTTTGAGAGATTTTCTGCCTCGTGTTAGTGTGTTGAGCGTGCTAGGATTGCATTTGATTGGATCTCAAGTCAACCCAGCCCCAAATTCCTCAATTTCTTGCTTGTTTTTTGACACTGAGGTTGGTGTTTCAACTTCCGTTGATGATTTTGATTTTAGATTACATATAGGGTGTGGGCGTGATCCCTGTAAGTGAAATTAAGTGCTTAATTTTGTTGGGTATCATTTTATTGTTGAATTTGAATTGTACCCATGTGAGTTTAATTATGAATGCATGTATAAATGGTGAATCATGATTGTGTTGGTTAGAATGCTAAATTGGGACGATATACTTGTTGGGTCTATGTTTAATTGAATGTGAGTGAAGTTTGAGTAGCTCAGTGTTAACCCATTGCATGATTTTTTCCAATGATAGAAAGGGTGACAACTTTCTTAAGGGCAAATGGTCAAGTAGAGCAACACTTAGTGATAAATGGGAAAATCTGAGTACCCATGGGTAGAAAAACATATAGTTGGATTGTAATTGTTGGGGAAAACTCGTATTAGTTGTGCATGTTGGATTTGTTTTCGCAATGTAGGCACTAGGCTGAAAATTCCTATTAGACGGACTTGTCTTAGCTCGCCAAGGAAAATAGGCAAATCACTGAGTAAGACTCAGCTCGCCTTCTTGAGTTTATGCATGACCTTGGGTACTACCCATTAGGCGGGTTTGTCTTAGTTCGCCGAACTCATTTGGTGAATCACCGAATGAGAGAGGATATCGCCATTGATGCATGTGTCATTCCCTTTTGCACTGTCAATTTCGACGGACTTGTCTTAGCCTGCTGAAACCTACTCGGTGAATCACCAAGTTGGCATTGACTCCACCTTGTGTGATTGATACCTTATATTTGTGCTACTGTCTAAGTGGGCGAGCTCACCAGAGTTTGCCAATCCTGTTGGGTGATACGTCTTCCCGTTAGGCGAGCCTCAAGACTATTTTCAAGCTTGATTCAAAGTGCTTCCGATTTCAACTAACCTTCACAAATCTTGTGATTTAATGTGTACCTTGAATTAAATGGCGAGAACAAAGGGTAAAAATGTGGTCAACTCTGATACGGAGTCAGACAGAGAGTCTCCTCCTCCTACTCCTCTCAAGAGGCACCGGGACATATCCATTAATGAACCATCTGAAGCTCAAAATCACCGACAAACCTCCACTCCACAACCATCTACCTAAGACATGGTACAACCGAGTGTGGTGAGGAAGAGAACATACATTAGATCTAAATTGGTTCAGCCCTCATCTGCACAGGCACCAATCTCCAGAGTTCTCCCAATTGTAGCTTCAAGAGCCTTGAATAGGCTCAAAGCAGCAGGAGAACGGACAATACTTGAGGAGAGACGACTCTCCATGGAAGAAGTATTGAGTGATTACCCAGCCATCTGGGATAGAATTTACTTTCATCGGTTTGAGGGCTTTACTAGAGCCAGAAGCCTCTATATCCCTTCTTGGGTGAGGGAGTTCTATACGGCGTATGCTCAGGACCTTCCGAAAAAGTGAAAAGGTACAGTTTGGATGCCACTTCAAGTAATGGAGGTAAGAGGGAAGAAAGTCTGGTGCAATGCAAGAGCTATTGATACTGCCCTAAATATGTCGGCATTTTCAGATGAGCTATATACACTCCTGATGCTCCACGACCTAGATTCTCTAAATGGTTGGTTAGCACACTTGATCTCTAATTCTTATCCTTCTTAGATGGAGGATGGTCGTAAGATAGAGAATAAATACTTAAATATAGTGGCCAGATACTGGTTTGGCTTCATCAGCAACAACTTGATGCCATCTTAGAATGAGTCTATTCTTTGCCATGACAAGGCGGTATTGGTGGGCACCATCATAGTTTGAGACTACATACATGTCGGTGTTATTTTTGCTGCAGAGATACTGATGAGGGCGAGGCAAGAGCATACAACACTACCATTTCTAGTTTTGATCACACAGTTATGTGAAAGGGCAGGAGTCTCTTTAAGAGTTTCTACGGATGTTAGAGTCACACTAGCCTCATCTAGTGATATCCAAAGGATCGATGTAGAGTGTTTGAGAGATGATACGGCTCGGAGAAAGTTGCCACCACCAGACTCCACTCCATTGGTCGACCCTGCCATATTGACTCCTGGGACCAACACACCTGCTCCTTTTGTGGAGCGGGCAGGTATTCATACTCCTTCATCTGGTGCTGGTGTTTCTAATTACCCCATTGCTTCTGCAGCTTTTATTTTTGTTAGTGCTGCTAGTGCGAGGCCTCCCTCTTCTCCTGTTGCATGTCCTCTCTTGACCCAGGCCTTTATATACTACAGGGGCAGTCTTTCCCGGTCAACAGATGTTAGAGTTTCCCGGGTTGAGAAAGACTTGTCCCAGCTCATTGACCAGGCTATCCAGAATGCCTTGGGTCATCTAACTGAGCGGGTGGTCAAGTGTGAGAGGACGATTGAGAGCCACACTCTGAGACTAGATGATTGGACTGTGAGGATAGCAGTTTTGGAGAAGACTGAGGGTAGTTCCAGTGCTTCGGATATCCTAACGGCTGAAGTTGGCACATTGAAGGCTGAGGTGGTCCAGATTTAGTCCATGGACATCTCGACACTATGGGGCAATGTTCCCCTTTCAGATGTTTCTGCCCCCGAGATGCCTAGTGATGCACCTTCCTCTTTTATACCTGAGGTTGCTTTAGATGGGGATGTTGAGTATGGGTAGCTAGTTGAGGAGACCAATGAGGAGAGGTTGAGAAAGGAATGGCATGGGATTGATGAGACCCTGACGGAGATACACGAGACCGAGGAGGTCATTATTCAGGATACTCAAGAGAGGTCTCTCCAAGAGACTTCAGTCGTTGGGTCTAGTGGAGTCACTCCAGATTCCCCCACACTTCCCACTGCTTAGTCGGGCACTGATGCCCAAGACTTCTCCACTAGAGACTCCAGATGAGAGTGATCCATAGGCGTAGCCTGTCAGGAGGAATTTATATCTCAGCCTCCTAGCATATTTTTACTTAGCATTGAAGACACTGCTTTTTATTTTTGGTAGGGTGAGTACCTTTGTTCCAATATTTCCCATTTGCTTGTATTTTGTTTATTTCGTATTTTGAACTTTTGTAGTTAATGTTTTGTTTATATTAGAGTGCTTATATTTTAGGAAAGTGTGTCTCTTTACTTCATTGTTTGTTCTCTCTTGATAAATGCAACCCCCCATGAGTTTTTGAAAATCATGAAATTCTTAAGGTTTTCATTGATAAAATTGGAGAACTGATTTTGTTCAATAACGAAAGCTTAAATAGTATTCATGATGAGCATGATCCGTAGTGTTGGTATTGCGAGAATGAAATTGATGTGGTTATGCTTTTGAATGATCCCTTTGAATCTTTCGTTGACAAGCTGCGTTTGGATGTGAGCCTTGCATCGCACGTGCGTTTTTGATATTTTTGAAATGTGCTAGATGAGTATATTTCAAAGGGCCATGTGTGGTGAGGTTTACTTGAAAACATGCATGTGGAGTCCTAGAATTTGTTGTGTGAGTTCAATTGTGTGAATTTTGGTGACTGTAGGATATGATCTCGGGTGAAAATTCAATAAGGGAGCCAAATTTTCTATAAAGCCTATTGTGACTACATTCTGAGGGTGTGAATCCATGTTGGTACCGATTGAGCCTAACCTATTTGTTGACACCCCAAAAGAAGCCTCTTGAACCAAATTGTCCCTACCTTCTCACCTAAAATCCTTTTTGAAGCATTGTGATGTTTGAATAGACAACTTAGGTCAAAATCCTAAATTGGGGGTGTGGATAGGAAGGATGAACGAGATCCAAGTGAAGTGAAGAGAAAGAAAAAATAAGAACCGAAATCTGAAAATTTTCTAAAAAGAAGGAACCCTTCCTTATAAAAAAAGTGTGTGTAGTTTTCATCAATTTGATGGAATATGAAAAATAGAAGTGAATGAAATAAAGTGGAGTTCCAAATAATTTGAGAGGAAAGTCTAGATTTGAGTTTTCAAATGAAAAAGAAGAAAAAGAACTTGAGACGAGGTGATGATGATTGCAACAATGCTTTGAAAAGGTAAAGTCACCAATCCAAATTGACCATTCCTTAACCCTCAGCCCCATTACAGGCCTAAAAGATCCTTGAGATCTTACATGAACTAGGTTGCGTAATGATTGGAAAATATGAGCAAACCTATAGGACAAAGCTTGCATGTATTTTTATTTTGAGAGAGTGAGAGTTGCATTGATTCCTATTACTTTTGTTGATTTGCTTTGTGAGAGCATGGAATCGTTATTGATGTGAGGGCACTTGAATGTATTTGTTGAAACATGATTTTGCATTAGACAAGGAGCTAAAGTGAGCTTGAGCTTGTGTTGAGACTATCTAGTCATCAATTTAAGCTTTTTGATCATGATTTAGGGTAACATACTATTGAGAGTAGTCTTTCCATGGCGCTTGCATGTTAACTCTCTTTGAGTACTATTGTAGACACCCTTATTGAGCTTATTGTGTTCTTCATTTACTTGAGGACAAGCAAAAATTTAAGTTGAGGGTGTTGATGAGTGGTATATTTGCACTCATTTAAGGGGCATTTAGCTCAATCATTGGTGTCCTGAATGCCTAACTTTGTCCTTTTCTGATCAAATATTGATGATTTGCAGCTATGAAGGTAATTGGACAAGGCATAAACTAAAGCTTGAAAGAATGGCCAAAAATGCAAAAGAAGTGCTAAATGAACATTGTTGGTCACCTTGCATGAAAGGCGGATCACCAACTAAGCTATACTTCACCCAATATGATAGTGCATAACACTTTCATTTACCAAAGAAAGTCGGTGAACTCGAGTAGAAAAGGTGATACACCGAATGAAAAAGAAGGATTTGAAGCACATCTCCCAAAGTGACAGTATGCAAGGAAACAAAATTAATGTTCAAACGGCGATCTAAGGTGCTATTCGACGATACGCCGAATGTGAAAGGCTCAATCAATCGAGTTCGCAAACTGAGGTTCAAACACCTGAAGCCTAGAGCATCACAAAGTGGAGTTGGGGAACGAAGGGCGATTCACAAAGTGAATTAGGTGAGCCCAACTAATGTCACTGATTTGGTTACAAAATGGATTTTTGGGCCAAAAATGTAAATAGCCAAAATTATAGAGTTTTAGAGTTTGATTAGAGAGTTGAAAAGGAGAATATGAGAAGAAAGTTTTGAAAAAATAACACTTTACTTTTTTAGAACACTTTTTCTAGATTTTTTGGGGGTTCAACAATTTGAATCTTAATTCGGTAAATTGAAGTGAAATCAAATGTGGGTTTACTCTTAATTACTTGATTTCAAGTTACCCATGACTACTTTCATGAAAGGTATACTCTCTTTACTTTTTATGATGGGTGGCTAAAACCCCAAGATCTAGAAGAGCTTTAATGAGTTTGGGTGTCAATTTAATGTAGTGGGTATTGCGCTATGCTCTGTTTTGTTGTTGTTCATGCATGAATTTTGCCTAATTATCATGGGATTAACTTAAGGGTTAAGGTTGCAAACTTAATTCCTACTTCCGATCTCCGGTTGATGCTCAAAGAGATTAATTGGAGTGGGTAATTAGTTCAATACTAGCACTTTAGGTTTTATGTGGTTGACTTGTTCGAAAGAGAGGTTATGGGTCCGATCTATTTGTCCTATTCTTGAAAGAGGGAATAAAGTAAGGTATTGGGTTTTTAAGGATTTGCATTAGATGAGACAGAAAGGAGATTTTAGGCATTGATGCTTTGAGATTGAAAGATGATTAGCGTCAATGAAGATGACTTAGCCTATTCATGTATGCACATCACGATAGAGAAGCACATTATTCCTATATGACATTGATTTTCAATCCCCGCACCCCTAGATTGTTTGTTAACTCTTGATTTCATTCGAATTTTAGTTTAATTGTGATGATTGACAACAAAGCTTTACATTAAGTTGGTGGAACCATCCAACCAACTGTTCTTACTACTCCAAATGAGCTGATTTAAAGTCCAAATCTCTCGATAACGAATTCTCCATGATACACCGCTCCCTGTGGAATTCGACCCTGACTCTTCGTTTGGTTTTTACTGACTACGATCGTTCACCTTTTTAATTTATTTTGAAGGGTGATTTGAGCGTTATTACTTATTCAACCTCAGTGTCAGTGAATCTTGATTGTTCTAACAATAGTGGGCATTGTATTGTTGGTTGATGTCAATTTGCAATATTAAGAGACCACTCTGATGCTCACTAGGAGACATTTTTTTTAAAGTAGTAACATTAGATTCTAGAGAAAATGCTATTTCTGATGGTTCAACAGTGAAACAATATCCTTTATAATCTAAATCACTTCTCAACAAATGTATGTAATTTCTGAGCTCATCATCCATAGTTACAAGCATCTCTTTGATTTTGTCCGTCTTCAGTTGATGTTCTTCCATTTTTTCAGTTTAATTATTTTTTGTTTATGAAAAAATGAAATGATGCATTTAAAAGAACCACGGGGAATTTTGTATAATGATCTACACAATTGTAGTCCAATGTCTATTTACCATTAAAAGTAAGTATAAGATAAATTGTATCCAATTCTGCAATAAAAGTGGATCAGGATCAGAGAAGGTCAGACATTCAAGATTAAGATCATACTTGATAATATAGAAAACCTTATTCTATTATTTCTGAGTTCATTTTAGGTTTTATTATATGTATAACTTATATCAAGATTAGAGAAGATCAGATATACAAGACTGATCTACACTTGAAAATATAGCAAGATTTAGTCTATTATGTCTGCGTTCGTCAAGTTTTTTCATCTATATAACTCATATCAGAATCAAAGAAGGTCAGACATTCAAGATTGAACTCACAATTAAAAATATAGTTAATCTTAGTCTATAATGTTGAGTTCATCCTAGGTCTTTCATAAGTATATTTCATATCATGATCAGAGAATGTCAGACATCAGGACTGAATTCTCATATGAAAATATCAAAAATCTAAATTTATTATGTCTGAATTCGTCCTAGTGTTTTAATATGTATAACCCATATCAGGATTAAAGAAGGTCAGACATAAGAGACTTAACTCATTATTGAAAATATAACATATCTCAGCATGCCAAAAATCATCCTAATTTTTTCATATGTACAACTCATATCAGGATCAAAGAAGGATATATATATGATTAACACTTAAATCACTCTTCAAAACTTATCAAAAGAGTGAGAGATCCTAGTCAGTAAAAATCCAACAAATAGTCTGGGTCGAATCACACTGGCAATGGGATAGCGTAGAGAATTGGACTAACAAGACAAATTCTAGGATTCCACCTACATGATTTCAAGCAAGACCTCACCACACATGACACTTAGAAATATACTCATTTAGCATATCCTAGAAAGATTAAAAGTGTACGTGCGATGTTCATTGCAAGGCTCTCATCGAAACGCAACTAGTCAACAAATGATTCAAAGAGATCGCTAAAAAGTGCAACCACATTGATTTCATTCTCGCAACACCAACACTATACACCATGCTCATTATGAGTACTATTCAAGACATCGATATTGAACACAATACATCCTCAAATTGTTATCAATCAAAACTTCAAGAATTTCATGATTTTAAACTCATGAGGGGTTGCAAAATCAAGAGAGAACGAAATAAAATCTAGAGATACACTTTTACCAAAAGAGTACTATCATAAAAACAAAGCAAAGTACTACAATAGTTCAAAACTCAAAATAACAAAATAAAATCAAAAGGAGAATTTTGTCACAAAGGTCTCACCCCACCAAAAATAAATATGTAGTGTTCCCAATGCAATGTAACAAGCGTACGGGGAGAGTGAGATAAAAAGTTCCTCCTGAAGGCTATGCATGTGGAGCACTCCCGACTGGAGTCTCAAGTGGGATAGCCTCAAAAAGGGTATCAATGCCCGGCAATAGGATCACTAGAGGTGGCAAGGAAGGCTAAACTGAGGCATCAATGCCCATCTCATTTGTCGGAGGTATGGTGGGGTCTAGAGTGACACCACTAGAACCAACCTCTGACGTCTCACGAAGAGATCTCTCCAGGACTGCATGAAGAATGACCTCCTCGATTTCCTGTAGCTCATTCAACCTCTCCGCAATACTATGCTCCTCATCCCATAACTCTTCCTCATCAATCTCCTTGGCGAACTCCTCCTCAGCCCTCTCACTCTCATCATCATCCACATCATCAACATGCACAACAATTTCAGGCTGCTCACTAGGGATAGGCACAATGCTCGGTATCTCAGGCATAGCAGTTGGTGCATCCGATAGGGGAACCTCTCCCCAAAGCATAGATATGTTTGTTGACTACAACTGACCACCTTAGCTCGCATGGTAGCAAGCTCATCCCTCATGGTGTCTAGTTTACCAAGTACCCTCGGCCTTCTCCCGGGCGTCTAATCTTGCTGTGAGATTGATAAACGCTCAACAACACCTCATCCAATACTAGGTGTAGGCAATCGTAATCTAGTATAAAACCCAACAAATGAATTAGGGTCGAACCCACAGGGAGCGGTATAAGTTCAAATTCAGTTATGAAGTTATAAACGCGATCTAATCGATTATAGGAGTAAAAATTATCAAAAACATTTAGATAAATAAAAAGGGTGACACGAATGTCAGATAGGGGGATTCGTTTGTCAATTAGCAACTAAAACAATTTCGAAAACAGGGGAAATAATAAGTAGAGAGGAATTCTCGAGGATGTGATCGATTATAGGCTAATTTCGATGTATAGGTAATTGGAATTTACTAACAATTGCTAAATCTCAGTAGGTTGGCTAGACTATAGATGCAATAGCTTTCTCTCGAATAACTATTACGATTCAAGCGAGTTCTCTCGAACCTCGACATGCTTAACAATATAAACCACCCAAAACCTTAATTTATCTACTCTCTCGAGCTAGATAGGTAGAATAGAGTTTAGGATTCACTCTCTCGAGTTGAACCCATATTTACCCAATAAGTACAATCATCAATCAATAACCTTAGTTCTAAAACCACATTCTCTAGCAAGCCCAGAAAACTAAGTTAGAATGACATTTGCAACTACATGTAATAGATTAGCACACAACTATCGATTAAACCCACTTCAATTAAGCATTTAGATCAGTAAATAACAATACCCATAAGCTAACTAAGCCAATAATCACATGATCACACCCCAATAATTGAGGTTTAAGCCACACATCATAAAAGGAAGAAACAATTACAAATTATGTTAGCCATGAACAGGGTAATGGTTCCCAAATCTCTACAATGCTTCAAATCAACTTAATTGAAAAAGCCAAATGAAAATTCCTCAAAACCAAGTCTCAAAAGCTCTAAGTTCTACAATAGAAAAACTCAGGAGAAACTAAATTCGAGACTGGGTAGGACTCAACTCCCCATTTTTTCATTTTAATTTTAATTTATGGTTTCCCAAATTTTGGCCTTCAGGACCAGTGGGCGAAGTAAGTCGAGCATCGCCGACCAAGTCGGCGATGCGCCTTTTGTTCCATTCTGTCGCCGGTTTGCTTTGACCTTTTATCCTCAGGGTTCTGTGACTTTAGACGATCAGGATCGAGATCGCCGATCCGTTCAGCGGTCCGTCGACTGTCCATTTCCGTCGCCAAATAGGTTCTTCCCCAGGGCTGGCCTGCTGGAACTTTAGGCGAGCTAAAGAGCAACTCGGCGGCTCACCGAGTGGTCTTAGCGATCACCAGGATTGCCTTCCTTTAACTTCTTCAGCTTTTTCGCTCTTTTTTGCCCGGTAATGTCCTTGCATTGCTCCTTACTCTTCATTGCTGCAAATCAACATTTTAACATCAGTTTAGAGCATAAATTGGGCATTGAGGACACTTAAACTATGAAAACAAAGCCCTAAATGAGTCAAAATCTCAGACTCATCAACACCCCCAACTTAAACTTTTGTTTGTCCTCAAGTAAAACTCAAGATTAATCAGTTCAACAAGGATGTCTACAAACAGTGCTACTCAAAACTCAATACAAATGCACACAAGAGGTTCAAACTACACATACAATGTTCAATTATGCACTCTAAGTTTCAAATTGTGACTCACTGTTATCAAATATACTCAAGCTCATAATGTTTGCTTCAAATGCAAGTTCAAGCTCAACAAAAGCATTCAAATTCCCTCACAACAAGGATGTTTCCATGCTCACACAAAATTCATCAACAATTTATAATCTTGGAATCAAACACAACTCTCACACTCGCAAAGATGAATGCATGCATGACTCTACCCATAGGCTTGCCCTTATTTTCCAATCAACATTCTTTTCAGCTCACTCAAGATCACAAAGGTCTTTTCAAGGCATGTAACGAGGCTGAGTGTAAAGGTATGGTATTTTGGTTTAATGGCTTTTACCTTCATGAAGTATGGCCTGCAAATCATTTTTTCTCCTTCTCTTTCACATTTAAACATGTTCACAATCCACCCTATTATTCAGCTAATCATTATTCATTGGATACCCCATTTCTTTTACTCCTTTCGCACACTTTTCTCCTTTTCAGACTTTTTCTATTTTCACCTCTCTTTTTTTCTTTTTTCTTTTTTACATGGATGAGTTCCATCTTTTTCAAAACAATCCATCAACAAGGGGGATTTTTCACACTTCTTGACTTTCCTCCTTTGTCACCAGACCCCCAACTTAGGCTTTTGGCCTAAGTTGGCTATTCAAACGAACCAAAACTTCATGAAGGTTATAGGTGATGGGACAAAGGGGTCAAATTGTTCAAATTTCTTCGAAAGAAAAGGATAGGCTCAAAAGGTGCCAAGCAAGATTCACACTTCTCACAAGGTGGCCATAAAGAGGTATAACATCAATTTTTGGTTCACTCTTCACAAATTGTGCCTAAGATCATTTCAATCGCTCGCTTCAATCAATCAATTTGACTAACAGGGGAAGTTCTAGATATCATCAAGCATATAGTTCAAGGCAACCTCACCACACATGGCATTCGACACAATCATCAAACAAAACTCTACAACTTTCAGCTAGCGTGCAATGATTATCACAAGAGATCAACTCAACAACCGGCTAGTCACAACGAGATGCTAGGAGTTGACATATGACCTATGTAACTCAATTTGTTTCATCATAGCCGCACATTCATATCGTTCAATTGAGAGCACTATTCAAGTCATCGGTATTGACCACAACCGACACTCGAAATTGCAAAAGAACAACCACATTCACACACATTGAGAGGTGGCAAAAAAATTTAAATTGGTTCAAAACCATTTGCATATTAAAAACAATGGACCAAAGTGGATCAAAAATCAAGATATATATATAAACACAGAATAAGATCCAACATTCAAAAAACCAAAATCACCAACACAACAATATCCACAAAAAAGCCCAACAGAGGTAGGTATGGAAATACCTCACCCCGCCAAACAAAAATAGCAGTTTTCCTCAAATGCAAAGAAGTAAGAAAAGTCTAAACAGTAACATAAATGGAGTATAGAAAATCATCCTGCCAGGCTAAGCCTGGGGTGAAGTCTGCATGACTGAAACTCTATCTGTCAAGGCATCAATGTCTGGCTCAATAGCATCCTCTGCTCCACTGGAGCCCACCATAGATGTATCTCTGAGTGATGCTTGCGTAGCCGTCTCCACTATGGCTCCCTCAAGATCTGCCAAATCATCATATACAACCTCATCTCTAACACCCAACTGCTCCCATCTGTCTCTGCCTCAGACTCAGCATCTGCCTCATTAGCCCTAGAAACATCTCCGGTCGTAGTAGCCGGAGGAACTTCACAACTGGCTGGAATAACAGTGCTCGGGACCTCAAGAATCTCATCCGTTCCAAAAACATCGATAAGTCAGTGGACTTCAGCTCGTCCACATCTCTGCGCAGCCCAACAACCTCGGCCTTCAAGGCCGTCACAGCATCAGTAGCACACACATTTGCAGATTGGGCCAGATGGCCCATCTTATACAAAATGGTCTGGGTGATAGGGGGTCGGGAGGCAGCAGCAGTAGCAAAAGAAGAGGGAGGGGGTGCAGCAGAAGTACTAGGGGTGCCAAAATTACAAGGACCAGATATGCCTGTAGGCCCACTGGCCTGAGGGGGTATGATTACCTCAGCCAGCAACATATGAACATCAACCTCCGGATATGTTTCCACCGGAGTAGCCCTCCTCCTGTCAGCCTCATCTCTCAAGTACTTAGCCTCGATGCGTCGGATGTCAGTAAAAGAGGTGGGTGTCACCTCCACATCTGTCTTCTCAACCATGGGAACACGGGCCTGCCAGCACAGCTTGGTAATCAGTATGGGGAAAGAAAGCAAAGTTTGGCTTTGCTTGGCCCTCATGGCCATCTCTTGCTCAATCAGCAGCCCGAAGTTCAACCTCTGGCAAGCCATAATTGACCCTAGATAGGCCGCCTTCGGATGGAGGAGGATGGACTCATTCTGTGAGGGCATGATGGTGCTGCTACTGAACCCGAACCAGTATCTGGCAGCAACATTCAGGTCCTTCTTCTCTATTGGTGCACCTGCCTCAATCCACCTTGGAGTAGCATCGGAGAAGAGGGGTGCCAGCCAACCCTTAAGATCCTCTAGGGTCTTCTTCTTAACCAAGTCAATGTAGTCATGCATGATGTCCCACAAACACCCAAGTACCACATTTATATATGAACATCTGTATTTCACTTTCTTCCCCCGAACAACCACGAAGTCAACTGGCTTAAACATGCTGGCCTTCTTCTCTCCTTTAGGGAACAGCTCCCCAGAAGCAGAGTAAAACTCCCTAACCCAAGAAGGAATGTAAGGGCCTTGGGGTTTAGTAAAGATTTCAAATTTGTGGAACCTCTGGGTGTTCCACACCTCAGGATACCTGTCTACCACACCATTGGTAGACAATCGCTTCTCTTCCAGAATCGTCCTCAAACCCTCAGCCTTTAGTCTGTTGAGTGATCGGGAAGTAGGACCCTAAACTAGTGGAGCCTGTACCACTGTTTGAGTTGGGGATGGAGGAGGAGGCGTAGGAGAAACTAGGATCCTAGACAGATCATTCATCGACTTTGAGCGTAGCTCCGCTCTCCTCACCTGCAGGAGCTGGTCATCTTTCAGCTCAGAGATGGAAGCCGGAGAACTATCGACCCTCACTGCCGGAGGGAGTGAGGTATGTATAATAGATACCCTCACTATCGGAGCTCTCCTCCACAGGTGTCGGCTACACAGGGCCCTTGCCCTTGCCCTTTCCCCCTCTTGGAGGAAGTTTAGTTGTCGGGGCCCAAGAGGCAGCAGCCTCCTCATTAATCACAATTCCACGTGCTCACTTTTGGGGTCGTTGGTTTCTTCCTGCTACTTTGGGACTAGCCATACCTACAAAACAATATGGAAAACGTTAGATGTAGTTATGAAAAATTTCAGTGTAACAGTTGTAGCAAAACTCGCCGAACCGATCGGCAAGTCGCTGAACACCTTTGGCGAGCCAAGTCGGGCTCACCGAAGGTTCCAGAATGAAATCTGCTAAAATACAGAACAAGTAAGCGATGTTCAGGGCCATTCGGCGGATCGCCGACACTTTTCGGCGAACTAGAAGTAGCTCGCTGAAAGTTACAGAGCAATTTCAAGGATTTGGGGCGCAGAAGGGGACGTTAGGTGAACCACCGAACCACTCAGTGAGCTCGACCCAGCTTGCCGAGTAGCCCAACATGCCAGATTTGTACCCGCACTTCAAAATCAAGCCCGCAGCCCACCAAAACAAAATTAAACTAACATTCATGCAATTCTACTAAAGCCCACATGACCCATGCCCACGGCGTACTTAGACTTCCCCTGATTTTGCCTAAATTGGCAAATTGACGTCTTTTGCCCTTAAGAATGACGTCAACCGCTCTATCATTGGGGAAAATTTTACAATTAGCACAACTCGGGGTCACTCAGACTTCACCCTGCTAGACACACAACCAAACAATTTTAACACTCATAGGCACGAGAATTCACTATCTAAGGCTAATTAATTACGAATCCAACTAAATACGGGCAACTAAACCACTACACTCTAAACAAAACAACACTAAGCACAAATGATAACTACAAAAACGATCATGCAATCGAGTACAACCAATTTTTATAGCGAGGTTTGGAAAACCAACCTTAGATGCCGAAAATTTGTAAAGCTAGGCAAGCAATGAAATCTAAAAGTCCACCCCGAGAAAATGATCCCAAGTAAAAGTAAGAACAACAGTACGAGAACAAAAATATAAGAGGTTGTAAGAGTACGGAAGTTGAAAAGTATGAAAATGAAGAGATTTTTGAATTTAAAACGGTTCGGCCTTTTAAAAACTCTACAATTCATGTGTCAGTTGGCGACCACGACTTACGTCACTGACCTTCTCGGCGATTCACCAAGTGGTACTTTAGCCTGCTGAGGCTTACCAAACCTCTAGCAAGCTAGGTGGTTCCAACGGCGATCCCAATCGGGCTCGCCGGCCTGTTCAGCAATTTGCCGAGTGGACTTTTGGCTCGCCTAGTTGCTGTTTTCCCAAAAGTTTAATTTTTCAACCTGCACATTCAACACCCGTTATTCAAACAACAGTAATAAAAGCATTAAAGCTTGGGTTGCCTCCTAAGAAGTGCCTTATTTAATGTCGTGGATACGCTTTTCAAGGTTTATTTTTCAAGTTGGCCAAGGTATCACTTGGTACACCCCCTTTTGGCCTTGGGTTCAAATGAGAAAAGATTTGACCCATTTGCGTTTCTAATTATTTGATGGACACTGAGTGGGAGGTGACCGTTTGATTGAGTGTGGATACATCCTCTGTCATTTATTTCAAAACTTTGTCCGACCCTTCCATCTTATTGAGAATGCGTGCAAGCATGTCTTCCGTGCGGAAGTTCTCCAGGTCAGCCCTTTGTTCTTTTGGCTTTTGACGTTCATGGGGTGGAACGTATCTTTCCTTGTCACCATCATGTGTCCTTCCAATTAGCACCACGATTGCGCTATTCTCTGTCACGGTCTCTCCATTCATCATCTCTTTCTCTATTCCAACCTGGATTTCTGCCTGGCCTTGGATAGCTCGGACGGAAACCACCTCCTTGGTTTGCAAGAAAATTCACTTCCTCGTTATATAGAGTGTCAAAGTGTGCCTCCTCGGGGTTTTCTCCACTAACACCAACAACATTTACACTTTTCGACCCACTCCCTATCACATTTTTTGCTAAGATATCCAGCTGGCTCATCATTTTGGCCATATTTTGGTCTCACTCTTGGTCTTTCTCGATCTGCTCCTTTGTCATCCTAAAGGTTAGAGGAGACACCTGGTCCTCCCGAGTGTACCATGCTCTGTTAATCTTGGTCATGCCATCGAGGAGATTAGATGCTACTTCGAATGGCTGTTGCATTATACCTCCTTGGACAAGTTGATTAGCCACACTTTTGTTCATCGAGTCTAGACTCTGGTAGAAGTGTTGTAATAACACGTTGTTTGGCAGCCCGTGAGTCAGCCATTGAAGTAGTAACTTTTGGAATCTCAGCCACGTCTCATGAATTTGCTCACCATCCAAGAGTTTGAACCCTTGGATATAATCTCTCAATGACATCATCCTCGAAGGAGGAAAGAACCTTATATAGAACGCCTTAGTAAGTTCATCCCAAGTGGTTATGCAATACCTCGGTAAATCAGCTAACCATTTGGTGGCTTCCCCCATCAAAGAAAAAGGGAACAACCGGAGACAGACTGATTCTTGTGAGATGTTCTTGAACGAGAATGGACCACAGACGTCCACAAAATTCCTAATATGACTCCATATAATCCTTTCATTTGCAAGAGTTGCAACATTGTGCTAGTCACATGGAAGACAACATTCCCCTCAATCGGAGGTAAGCGTATAGCACTAACCCCACCCAATTGAATTGAGTCATTGACATCATTCAGATTTCCAACATCGTCTTGGTGGCCAAGTTGGCTACTGTTAATTCCGTTCACACTCATCTCGTCCTCTGGTCAAACACGGCCAACACAAACACAAAACAAAGTAAGTCGATTCAACTACAACACAAGAAGATCACAATCTAAACTTCAATAAGAGAATTCTAAACAACACCACTCCCCGGCAGCGGTGCCATTTTTGATAAACGCTCAACTACACCTCATCCAATACTAGGTGTAGGCGATCGTAATCTAGTATAAAACCCAACAAATGAGTTGGGGTCGAATCCACAGGGAGCGAAAAAAATTCGAATTTAGTTATGAAGTTATAAACGTGATCTAATCGGTTATAGGAGTAAAAATTATCAAAAACATTTAGATAAATCAAAAGGGTGACACGAATGTCAGATGGGGGAATTGGTTTGTCAATTAGCAACTAAAACAATTTTGAAAATAAGGGAAATAATAAGTAGAGAGGAATTCTCGGGGATGTGATGGATTATAGGCTAATTTTGTTGTATAGGTAATTGGAATTTACTAACAATTGCTAGATCTAAGTAGGTAGGCCAGAATATATATGCAATAGCTTTCTCTCGAACAACTACTATGATTCAAGCGAGTTCTCTCGAACCTTGGCAAGATTAACCATATAAACAGCCCAAAACATTAATTTATCTACTATCTCAAGCTAGATAGGTAGAATCGAGTTTAGGATTCACTCTCTCGAGCTGAACCCACATCAACCCAATAAGTACAATAATCAATCGATAACCTTTGTTCTAAAATCTCTTTCTCAAGCAAGCCCATAACACTAAGTTAGAATTTCATTTGCAACTACAATTCATAGATTAGTACACAGCTATCGATTAAACCCACTTCAATTAAACATTTAGATCAGTAAATAACAATACCCATAAGCTAATTAAGCCAATAATCACATTATCACACCCCAAGAATTGGGATTTTACCACACATTGTCACGACCCAAGGGTACCCCCTAGACGTAACAAGGCACATAGAACCCTGAAAGGCACCATGTAAGCCACTTAGCATACCAGAACATAAGCATAGAACAATAAAGAGTAAAAACGTATTTACAAGTCCAAATTTTTCATAAAGGAAAGCGGAAGTCTAGACTTATCTCAATATAGCCATCTATTACAATAGTTCAAATGAGAAGGGACACAGCCCATACAACATAGTCCGAAAATGAAACTAAGAATGAAACACCCGTCCTCGAATCATGAGGACTCACCACAAGCTAGGAGAATAGTTGAATCCAAGCTTGAATCAAATGATAACCGCCTTAAGAACCGGACCCTATACTTGGGAAAATTATAGGAAAATATGGGTTAGTACAAAAATGCACAAAGTATGATAGCCATGCATAAAAGCATGAAAACATGCTAAAAGGGACATTTTTGTTGAATGAATGCAATTTACTAAGTTAAAACATTATTTTGAAGATAATGGAAAGGCATAAGTCATAAGCATGTTCATTACATAGATCATCATATCATAGGAGAAACATACCATAAGTACCCTCAAAGTCTACTTGTGAAATGCATGAATAAGATCCCATAATCCCACCCATGCTAAGTAAAGCTTCTTAAGTAACCATAGTTCATAATTTATGTTCTTGTTCATATTTTTGTCATAGTGGGGAATAAGCCTTAACCGACATAGACCATGTGAGCTTACCATGGAATCTGGTGTCTACCCCACACCGAAAAGGGGGTTGTCCTACTTGCCTAAGGTAGAACCATACTCTTAGCTTAGGTGGATCCACTAGCCAAATACCTATGAGGGCACATAGTTTATGGGATAAGGAGATTGTTACTAGAAACCCGGACTCAACTAAGGTATAAGGTTTCCATCTCATGAGATACATACTTTGGGAACCCGGACTCAACTAAGGTAGGAGGAACCCATTTGGAAAGCCGGACTCAACTATCGTATAAGCTTCCATCTCATATGCATATCCACTCGGTGCTAAGCATTAATTCCCATAGATTACATATTAAGTCTTGACTGAAGTTCATATTCATGGAAGAATGTCTTGACACTCAATCCAACATAAATCATACTATAGCTCATAGATTCAATAGGTGAGAATAGTCTTTCAACTTTAGAATCATCATATTGTGAGAAAACCTTTCACATGATATCATAATCATACATAAGTGTGTATATGAGGATAACCTTCCATCACAACAACCACTAGATCATAATCATATTAACTTTACTCCCAAAGTGTTCTTAAAGCATATACATAACCCTTATAATCATGCATAATTCTCATACATTGCCCTTCAAGAATCATAGATCATATTCCATCGACACATCTAGAACTACTACATTAGACATGGATAATAACATGATTCAAACAACTCAATTACTACAAGCATAATCTCATAATATCCTACTTTCATCAATTCACTCACATCATAAGGTCATAAATTGGGAATATGGGGATTTCATGGATTCTTAGGGGATTTCAAAATAAAACCATAATAAATCCTCAATTCAATCATAATATAAAGTAATTAAATCAATAGAATCGTTTTTGAATGGAATCCATGACTTGGAGTCAAACCCTAGCTTTTGGGGAATTTAGTAGTTTTGAAATTGAGTTTGGAGGGACTCCATGGATGAAGACTATCCATGAATGAAGGACTACCATACCTTAGCTATGAATCCCAACGAATTTGAGTATAAAAGCTTGCTTCTTCAACCCTAGCTTCCACTTTCTTCTTCTTCTTCCTTGAAGTTCTAGAGAGAGAATTTTGGGGAAAAGTTGGTTTTGATTTGGGATTTTGGAATTATGAGGAAGATGACTTAATTTGGGGACTTAAAACCTTATATAGTTAGTCTAATTTAGTGTAAAATGACGTCACTTAATATTAAATAAAAAAATAGAAAACACCTAAGTGCCCCTAAGTGCAACTGCCAAAAGGCAGTTTCAAGGCCCACCCACGACCACGGTCCGTGGATGGACCCACGTGGCGTGATGGTGAACGTGGGTTGGGTTACTGGAACTTGTTTTCCAGGCCTTGACCCATGACCCCTCACCAACGGGGCGTGGGCTGACCCACAGGGCGTGAGTCCCCTCCGTGGATCACTGCCAGGCAGCCTTCTAAGGGTTCTCCTCAAGGACCCATGATTGGTCCTTGGGGGTCGTACCTTGACGTTCTAACACGTAACCCTATAATTTTAGGTATGGGGAGGTACGTTTACGACTCTAACCCTCACGTTAAGCTCTATTTTAGCCTACTAGTTGCCGGAGTGTTACAATATCTCCCCTTTGGGAACATTCATCCTCGAATGACGATCTAGACACCTCACGGAATTAAAAACTCAAAACTAGCAGCCCTACATGCATGAAACATCAAAATAATGCACAATTCAAAGGAGGAAACTTCAACTCTATCTCAACCATAGTCAATGCAACACAAAGAAGTATGAACTACATCTAACTACCCATTATGCATGAAATGCAATATTTCTCATATTCATAGGAGGAACTACCTTCTCCAACTAAGATCATGCTCAACACAATATCATGGAGCCAATATGCAATTTCTCTCAAAAGCATATTAAAGCACGTTCATCAACTCATCTCATGAAGTCAAATATGCGACTCATACTAAATGCACAACAACATGAGGAACACATCGATCATGAAAACTCATTTTCTTACTTAACATGAATTTCATCAAGAACATGCATATCATAAGAAGATCATGGAAAAACACATATAACACACATGAAAACACTAAAACTCAATAGGAACTACTTACCTCAAGCTTGAATAGGAGTAGAAGGAAAGATATGAGGATATCGGGACTTCATATCGGCCTCGGCCTCGGCCTCCCAAGTAGCAGCCTCAACTAAATGATTTCTCCATAGAACTTTCACAGAAGCTATTTCCTTGTTTCTCAATCTCTTGACTTGCCAGTCTAGGATCTCTACCGGAACCTCTTCATATGAAAGATTTTCATCAACTCCTAGACCTTCTAAGGGAATAATGGATGCTAGATCTCCAATACACTTCTTAAGCATGGAGACATGAAACACCGGATGAACCGGAGCCAACTCATTTGGCAAATCTAACTCATAGGCAACTTTCTCAACACATTTCAAAATTTGTTATGGGCCCACATACCGGGGACTATGTTTTCCCTTCTTGCCAAACCTCATCACACCTTTCATAGGTGAGATCTTTAGGTAGACCCAATCATTAACCTCAAATTCTAAATCCTTTCTTCTACCATCGGCATAAGACTTTTGCCGACTTTGGGCCGTCCTCAACCTCTCTCTAATGAGTCGGACTTTCTCAATGGTCTCATAAACTAGTTCGGGACCAATTAGAGCAATTTTACCTACTTCAAACCAATCAATCGGAGACCTACATCTCCTACCATACAAAGCTTCAAAGGGGGCCATACCAATACTTGAGTGATAGCTATTATTGTAGGCAAACTCTATTAATGGTAAGTGGTCATCCCAATTACCCTTGAAGTCTATAACACATGCCCTTAACATATCTTCTAATGTTTGGATGGTACGGTCCGCTTTCCCATCCGTTTGGGGATGAAAAGTAGTGCTAAGCTTAACATTAGTACCAAGCCCTTTTTGGAATGACTTCCAAAAGTGAGAAGTGAATTGAGTACCCCGATCCGAAATAATAGATAAAGGAACGCCATGCAACTTCACTATCTCTCTTATATACAACTTGGCATAGTCTTCCGCTGAAAGAGAGACCTTGACGAGAATGAAGTGGGCTGATTTTCTCATCCGATCTATAATGACCCAAATAGAATCGTGTTGCCTTCGGGTGCGAGGCAAACCCACAATAAAGTCCATATTCACATCTTCCCACTTCCAAGTGGGAATACTTATATTTTGGGACAAGCCTGCCGGCCTTTGATGCTCAACCTTAACTTGTTGACAATTAGGACATATGGCTACAAATCCCGCAATATCTTTCTTCATACCATTCCACCGATGGACTTTCCATAGATCACGGTACATCTTGGTGGCTCCCGGATGAATAAAATACCAAGAACTATGAGCTTCCTCTAAAATTTGTTCCCTCAAACCATCGACATCCAGAATGCATAACCGACCTTGGTACCTAAGCTCCCCATCTCCACCTTAGGAGAAAGCCTCAACGGACTTCTTTAGTACCGACTCTTTCAACTCAACTAATATAGGATCAAGGCCTTGTTTAGACTTCACATCCATCACAAAGGACGATTCGGAACCATTATGGACCATGACACCACCCTTGGTGGAATCCACTAGTTGGACACCTAGTCGGGCAAACCTATGCACATCACGAACCAATTCTTTATTTTCATCCTCTACATGAGCCACACTACCCATGGACAATCTACTAAGTGCATCCGCTACCACATTAGCTTTGCCGGGGTGATAAAGGACACTCATGTCATAATATTTTAATAATTCTAACCACCTTCGTTGACGAAGATTCAAGTTCTTTTGACTAAACACATATTGAAGACTCTTATGATCGGTAAACACATCAACATGAACCCAATATAGATAATGCCTCCATATCTTTAAGGCAAACACAACCGCTGCTAACACAAGGTCATGGGTAGGATAATTCTTCTCATGGACTTTAAGTTTCCTTGAAGCATAGGCAATCACCTTACCATTTTGCATAAGCATACATCCCAAACCAACTCTAGAGGCATCACAATACACCACAAAACCATCCGTACCTTCCGATAAAGTCAACACTGGAGCGGAAGTAAGTCTATCTTTCAACTTTTGGAAACTTTTCTCACAAGCTTCCGACCACTCAAACTTAGCCTTCTTTTGAGCCAAAGCCGTCAAAGGAGAAGCAATGGAGGAAAACCCCTCAACAAACCTCCTATAGTAACCGGCCAAACCCAAGAAGCTTCTAATATCCGAAGGAGTTAGAGGTCTATGCCAACTCTTGACCACATCCATCTTCTTAGGATCTACCTCAATACCCTTGCTTGACACAATATGACCAAGGAATGCTATGGACCTTAACAAAAACTCACACTTGCTAAACTTTGCAAAAAGTTGATGGTCCTTAAGAACTTGTAATACAACCCTCAAATGGTCAACATGCTCATCCTCACTTCTTGAATAGATCAAAATATCATCGATGAACACTATCACAAACATGTCAAGATATTGTCGGAACACTCTATTCATTAAGTCCATGAACGCCGCCGGAGCGTTAGTCAAACCAAAGGACATCACTAGGAACTCATAGTGACCATATCTTATTCGGAAAGCCATCTTGGGAATATCAACCCCTCTCACCCTCAATTGGTGATAACCCGAACGAAGATCAATCTTAGAGAAATAACTAGCCCCTTGAAGTTGGTCAAACAATTCATCAATTCTTGGAAGGGGATACTTATTCTTAATGGTCACTTTATTCAATTGACGATAATCAATGCACATTCTAAGGGACCCATCCTTCTTTCTAACAAACAACACCGGAGCACCCCATGGAGATATACTCGGTTGAATAAAACCCTTGTCTAGCAAATCTTTTAGTTACTCTTTCAACTCATTTAACTCCGCCGGAGCCATCCTATAAGGAGGAATAGAGATAGGTTGCGTATCTGGAAGAAGGTGAATACCAAAATCTATTTCCAGCTCGAGAGGAATACCGGGTGAATCATCGGAGAACACTTCTGGAAACTCATTAACTACCGAAACTGACTCTAGAGAAGTGGTTTCGGATTCAACATCCCTCACCCTAACAAGATGGTAAATACACCATTTGGATATCATCTTCCTAGCTTTAAGACAAGAGACAAATTGACCTCTAGGCATAGAATTTCCCCCATTCCACTCTAATTTAAGCTCATTCAGAAATTGGAATCTAACCACTCGAGTTCTACAATCGATAGAGGCATAACATGCATGCAACCAATTCATACCCAAAATCACATCAAAGTCTAACATGTCTAACTCTACCAAGTCAAAAAAAGCAACTCTATGGGACAATGAAATGGGATACATTCTATAAACCCTTTTAGCCACCACAGAATCACCAATCGGGGTAGAAACCGAAAAAGGTTCTAATAACACTTCGAGGAGCATATCAAACTACATAGCCACATAAGGTGTCACAAAGGACAAAGTAGCACCTGGATCTAACAAGGCATATTCATCAATAAGAAAGAGTTTTAACATACTGTTCACCACATCCGGGGAGCTCTCTTGGTCACCTCGAGATTGAAGAGCATAAAAGCGGTTTCGCTTTTGGGCATTGAAGTTTGAACCGCTTGGAGGAGCTTGTTTATCTTCCCTTCCCTTAACCTTGAGCATCGGAAAATCTCTCATCTTGTGGCCAATCTTGCCATAATTAAAACACCCATCGGTGCCAACTAGGCACTTACCATCATGCTTTCTACCATATTTTGCACAATTAGGCCTAGCAACATAAGAACCACCACTATTTCCTCCTTGAGGTTTAGGGTTGGAAACCCTATCCTTGTTGGCCCTTGGAGCACTAGAGGAGCCTTGGTTGGAAAACCTTTGTCTAAACCTTGGTCGACCTTGTCCATCGGACTTAGCATTGGAGAAGTTCCCATCACCAGTTTTAGCTCTTTTCACCTCTCTATTTTTTTTCTTGAGTTTTGAGTCCTCAATTTGTTGAGCGTACACTATAAGCCTTGAGATATCCATGTCATGATGGAGCATTGCTGTACGGCATTCTTCTTCAACCAATTCAGACACACCCGTCAAAAATCTACTCATCTCATCCCTCAAATCCGACACCATAGTTGGAGCATACTTGGACAATTGAGTGAATTTTAGTGCATACTCTTTCACACTCATACTTTCTTGACGAAGATTGATGAACTCTTCGACCTTAGCTTCCCTCAACTCTCGGGAAAAGAACCTATCAAGAAATGCCAATTTAAACACTTCCCACTCTATGGGACCCGCTCCTACCGGCGTATTGTTCTTCCATTGAGTATACCATACTTGAGCAACACTCTTCAATTGGTAAGCCGCTAACTCCGCTTTCTCTACCGAAGTCACCCCCATAATGTCAAGTATTTTATAAACCTCTTCCACAAATTCTTGAGGATCCTCTCCCACTTTTGAGCCATGAAACTCGAGAGGGTTCATTCTAGCAAAATCCCTAACCCTTGAAGCAGCCGAATTCACATTAGTATTCACCGGAGCTATCACTTCTCTATTGGTTTGAGCCGTCATGACTTGAGCCAACATTTTGATAGTAGATCTAAACTCCGCATGGGTCACATTGTCAACCACGGGATTAACCGGAGCTTGATTAGCTTGAGGAGGAGCTCCTTGATTCACATTCTCATCTTCCATCCTTCTAGAGTTAGCCCTTCATGTATTCATATCCTGAAGACACAAGAGAAGGATTAGGAGAGGGACATTATAGAGTTAAACTCTAAGGCATGACTTAAGAGTAATGAAAGAAGTGTGGTTTCCTAATCATCTTATAGCCTCTCATTCATAAGTGTGGCACGCTTCACACTCATGAACAAGACTCTACTAGACGTGGCTTATGAGACATCATCTTAGAATCATTATAAACCTTGTGCTCTGATTACCAAGTTTGTCACGACCCAAGGGTACCCCCTAGACGTAACAAGACACATAGAACCCCGAAAGGTACCATGTAAGCCACTTAGTATATCATAACTTAAGCATAGAACAATAAAGAGTAAAAACACATTTACAAGTCCAATTTTTTCATAAAGGAAAGCGGAAGTTTAAACTTGTCTCAATATAGCCATCTATTACAATAGTTCAAATGAAAAGGGACACATCCAGTACAACATAGTCCGAAAATAAAATACTTGAAATGAAACTAAGAATGAAACACCCGTCCTCGAATCATGAGAACTCACCGAAAATAATTCATGTTCTTGTTCATATTGTTGTCATAGTGGGGAATAAGCCTTAACCAACATAGACCATCTGAGCTTACCATGGAATCCGATGTCTACCCCACACCGAAAAGCAGTTGTCCTACTTGCCTAAGGTAGAACCATACTCTTAGCTTAGGTGGATCCACTAGCTAAATACCTATGAGGGCACATAGTTTATGGGATAAAGAGATTGCTACTAGAAACCCGGACTCAACTAAGGTATAAGGTTTCCATCTCATGAGATACATACTTTGGAAACCCGCACTCAACTAAGGTAGGAGGAACCCATTTGGAAAGCCGGACTCAACTATCGTATAAGCTTCCATATCATATTTACATCTACTCGGTGCTAAGCATTAATTCCCATAGATTACATATTAAGTCTTGACTTAAGTTCATATTCATGGAAGAATGTCTTGATACTCAATCCAACATAAATCATACTATAGCTCATAGATTCAATAGGTGAGAATAGCCTTTCAACCTTAGAATCATCATATTGTGAGAAAACCTTTCACATCATATCATAACCATACATAAGTGTGTATATGAGGATAACCTTCCAACACAACAACAACTAGATCATAATCATATTCACTTTACTCCTAAAGTGTTCTTAAACCATATAAATAACCCTTATAATCATACATAATTCTCATACATTGCCCTTCAAGGACCATAGATCATATTCCATCAACACATCTAAAATATCTACATTAGACATGGATAATAACATGATTCCAATAACTCAATTACTACAAGCATAATCTCATAATATCCTACTTTCATCAATTCACCCACATCATAAGGTCATAAATTGGGAATATGGGGATTTCATGGATTATTAGGGGATTTCAACATAAAATCATAATAAATCCTCAATTCAATCATTATATAAAGTAATTGAATCAATAGAATCGTTTTTTAAACGAATCCATGACTTGGAGTCAAACCCTAGCTTTTGGAGAATTTACTAGTTTTGAAATTGAGTTTGGAGGGACTCCATGGATGAAGACTATCCATGGATGAAGGACTACCATACATTAGCTATGAATCCCAATGAATTTGAGTAGAAAACCTTGCTTCTTCAACCCTAGCTTCCGTTTCTTCTTCTTCTTCCTTGAAGTTCTAGAGAGAGAATTTTGGGGAAAAGTTGGTTTTGATTTGGGATTTTAGAATTATGAGGAAGATGATTTAATTTGGGGACTTAAAACCTTATATAGTTAGTCTAATTTAGTGTTAAAAAAAATACCAAAAGGCCGTTTCTAGGCCCACCCACGACCCCACGACCACGGTCTGTGGATAGACTCACATGGCATGCTGGTGAACATGGGTTGGGTTATAGGAACTTGTTTTCCAGGTCTTGACTCATGACCCCTCATCAACGGGGCGTGGGCTGACCCATGAGACATGAGTCCCCTCTATGGGTCACTGCCAGGCAGCCTTCAAGGGGTTCTCCTCAAAGACCCATGGTTGGTCCTTGGGGGTCGTACCTTGATGTTCTAAGATAAAACCCTATATTTTTAGGTACGGAGAGGTACGTTTACGACTCTAACCATCACGTTAAGCTCTAGTTTAGCCTACTAGTTTCTGGAGTGTTACACCCATCATAAAAAGGAAGAAATAATTACCAATTATTTTAGCCATGAACTGGGTAATGGTTTCCAAATCTCTACAATGCTTCAAATCAACTTAATTCAAAAATCCAAATGAAAATTCCTCAAAATCAAGTCTCAAAAGCTCTAAGTTCTACAATAGAAAACTCAGGAGAAACTAAATTTGAGACTGGGTAGGACTCAACTCCCCATTTCTTCTTTTAAATTTCAATTTATAGTTTCCCAAATTTTGGCCTTCGGGACCAGTGGGCGGTTTTTAATTTATGAAAGTTTGTGTTTCAATTGAAAACTTGTTGGTTTTTTATTATTTAATGGATTGATTGATAGTAGTTAGTTCGTTCTCCCACAGGACCCATTTGTGCTTCTAGTTGCTTAATTGATACCGAATGGGATTCACTCCATTAACTCCAAATGCATGCACATCCTTAGTACCACTACCCATGATGTGTTTTGACAATAGGTCTATTTGGGTCATCATCTTAGCCATGTTTGCATCCAGCTCTTGGTCCTTTTTGATTTATTCCTTCGTCAACCTGAAGTTCAAAGGTCCTCTCAAGTGTACAAAGCACGGTTGATCTTTGTCATTTCATCAAGGAGAGTTGATGCTATTTCAAACAGTTGTTGCATGATTCCTCCTCAAACAAGCTGGTCAGCCACACCCTTGTTGACTGAATCTAGACTCCGGTAGAAATATTGTAGCAACACATTGTTTGGGAGTCCATAAGTTTGACACTGGAGCAGCAACCTCTGAAACCTCAGCCAAGTCTCATGAATCGGTTCACCATCCACTCTCTTAAAGTTCTGAATATTATCTCTCAATGTCAACATCTTCAAGGGAGGGAAAAACCTTACAGAAAACTCATCAGTGAGTTCCTCCCAAGATTTGATCGAGTCCCTTGATAACTCAACCAACCACTTAGTTGCCTCCCCCATTAAACAAAAGGGAAACAAGCGAAGTCGGACCGACTCCTGAGAGATGTTCTTGAAAAAAAATGGCCCACACACATCCATAAAGTTTCGGATGTAGTCATGAGGATCCTCAATAGCTAAGCCTCCAAATAGACCCTTCATTTGCAACAGCTGCAACATAGTGCTAGTCACATGAAACACCGCATTGCCCACAACTGGAGGCAATCGAATAGCACCCGCACTTCCCAACTGATCTTCATTGACATCGTGCAAGTTACTGATATCTTCACCTGTTCAAGAGCACCCAACAAAACACAAAAATAAGTTGATTCAACAACAACACAATCAGTTCACCACCAAACTTCACTAAATAAATTCTAAACACCACTCCCCGGCAGCGGCGCCATTTTTGATAACGCTCAACTACAATTCATCAGATTCTAAGTGTAGGAGGTCGCAATCAAGTATAAATCCAACGAAGAGTTGGGGTCGATCCCACGAGGAGTGATACGGTAAAGAATTCAATTACGAAGTGAAAGGAGTGTTCAAATCGATTGTAGGAGTAGACATTTTTGAAGCAATTAAAGTAAATGGCAGGGGTTTGACAGTTAATATCAATTGGGGGGATTAGAATGATCAATAAACAACTACGAACACACGAGGTAATTAAGTAGAGAGGGATCCTTGGGGATGTGATCAATTGAACACCAATTTCGCTATATGGGTGATTAATATTTACTAAAAGTCGTTGAATCGTTGTGGGTAGGATAGGCTTTAGGTGTAATAGACATTTCTCAAACAAATATCATGAATCAAGCGAGTTCTCTCGAACCTCGACAAGCATAACCAAGATAAACAGCCCAATACCTCAATTAATCTACTCTTTCAACCTAGATTGGTAGAATTGAGTTTAGCCCCACATTCTCAAGCTAAGTACGCAATAAGCCAATAACTACAATCATAAATTAATAGTTTTAACTCTAAAACCTCTTTCTCAAGAAAGCTTAGAATACTATGCGAGAATTGCATTTGCAACTACAAGTCATCAATTAAAACTCAACTACTAATTGAACTCACTTCAAATCAACAATTAAATCAGTAAATACTAACACCAATAAGCTAATTTAAGAATTCAATCACATAATCACACCCCCAATAATGGGGGTTTTAGCTACACATAGTAAAGAGCAAGAAATAGTTTCCAACTAAGTCTTCCATTAGCTTGGGTAACAATCTACAAGTCTTCCAAGTGCTTGAATTAACTTCCAAATCAATAAAACCCAAAAAATCTACTCAAAAACATAAAGAACAGTGTTAGGGATCAAAAACCCAATGTAGGAACTCTCAAAAACTCAAAACTATCGCCCAAAAACTTCAGAACTGTCGCGCAAAACTTCAGAACTATCTTTTTAAAATTTCATTTATACTCTTCAAGATTTCCATTTTCACGACTCGTCGAGTGCTCCTCCCATCGCCTTCTTGGTTTGGATTTTTCACACTTTCATTTGTGACTTTAGGCGATTAGAACCTCCTTCGCCGATCCATTCGGCAGTTCGACGATTCACCCTTTCAATTGCTGAGTTGTCTTTATCCATGGGTTGGCTTGCCGGAACTTTTGGCGAGCTGAAGAGCCACTCGACGAGTCACCGAGTGGCTTTGGCGATCATCAGTCTTTTTTTTCTTCAGCTTTTTCAGCTTTTTTGCTCCTTTTTGCCCAGTAATGTCCTTGCCTTTCTCTTTTGCCTTCATTACTGCAAATTAGCATTTAAAAGTCAATTTAGAGCATAAAATAGGCATTGAGGACACAAAAACTCTAAATAGTAAGCCCTAAATGAGTCGAAATCCCCGACTCATCAATCGCGACACTTGGCCTCCCGATAGAGATGAATAAAATCAGAAAATTGACTTTTTTTTCATCACGATCGTGGACAAATGGGCTCGTGATAGCGATGAAAATTTTTCCAGACCTTTTATGATCAGTCCTGCGATTGTCAGCTTTCATCCCCAACTTCAAAATGCAATTTCTTGATATTGGGAGCTTCATTTAAGGCAATTCAAAGTGTTGGGTGGTCGTATTTTTCATGGCTACGAGTTGGAATGATCGACAAGTATCGGGGGCTCTTTGTTTGAGGTAAATTCTACCCCAAAAAGGGCTATCAAACCCTCTTTTTATGCTTTTTAGTTTTTAATTATGGACTAATTTACCCAACTTATGAGCTCGGAATGTGCCCATTTTTAGGGCACAAGTTCCTTGGGTTATTTGGGATCTTTTGACGAAGTCAATTTCTTGATTCCTAGTGTGGTCTACACTTTCCTGTTTTGACTTTATTTTTTGGTCTATCTCCGATTGTTTTAATTTTGGTGTCTAAACGACCGTATTGATTGTGATCCTAATTTTGATAGTGTGGAAGCGTTCAAAGGTAGCTTGGAAGGGAAAAGCTCCAGACTTTTTATTTGAAGCGCGCGTAATTGGCCTACAGGTAGGCTACGACTTCATTTCTAATTAGATTGAGTATGAATGTCTGAATTCATAATGATGAGTGTGAATTGGGGGCGAATACCTAGTTATTTCTACTTTTCTTCTTGGAAACCATGATCTAGGGTCGAATAATGCTTTTTCGAGGGTAGTAACATGTTGATAGAGGGTTGTATGTATGTTGTAGCATGCTATGTGATTTATTTGTTTTGTTACTTATTTTTGGAGAATGATTTGGCCTTAGTCTAGTATAGACTAGTTGTTCCTTAGACCCATGCACCTTGTGACTATGGTATGTCTCCGGCGTTACTTCGGATGGACTAGCTCCTTGTATACTAGAATAGCAGACCTGGGTCTGGTAGTATGAGCCTTAGCTTAGGTATTTATGCTGCTTTTTAGCTTTCTATCTCCTCCTTCTATTTCTTCGGCTCCAAGGCATTACCGGAGGTTGTGTGCTTTCTTGATATTAGAGTGCATTAGGCTTGGAGCCTTTTGTGATATCGTTGTAGGTGGACGTTGATCCATGGTGGCTTGGATACTTGAGATCCTCTTCGGAGTCGATACATCCCCGGGCACTCTTGTTGGCTGGGTGGCCTTGATATCTGATATCCTCTACGAAGTTGAAAAGCCCCCGAGGCATTCTTGTTAGCTGGGAGGTTAATGAGCCAAGAGTGGATTATATGACTGGGCGGCCTGGGTTGATAGTCACTTTTTCTAGTTATGCTAGGAGTTGACTTGTTGGGTTGATTGTCACTCTTTCTAGCTGGGCTGAAAGTTGACCAATTTTTGGATTCATATTCTGTGTACTTGTTAGGCTAAGAGGAGTCCGCTCGGGTTTTATTTAAACTTATGCATGAGTGTACCTTCTAGGTTTCTAGGGTCCAGTTAGGTTTAGTTTAGTTGTACTTCGATTTACTTTCGGTATGCTCATGTGCTTCCTTTTATATCCACTTTGACCTCTATTTTTTCTAGATTCTATCTTTTCAGACTGTTTTACCTTTCTTTCTCGGTCGGCCTTTGATGCCTACTGAGTACCTTGATTTGGTACTTATGCTACACTCTGCATCTTCTCGTGATGTAGGTCCTAGTACCAGCTATCAGCAATGATGGCTTGTGCCATCTTCGCAGTTTGGGGATATCGGGCACAAGGGTGAGCGCTTGGCATTCTGGATTGGCCTGTCTCTTTCTGTACATATGTTAGCTTGTCTTTTGCTTTTGAGATGGCTTGATGCGGTCCACTTTTCAGACTTGTATTTATTCATGTTAGACATGTTTGTACTCGTTAATTCCAGGTTCTGGGAGGGTATCTATTGTATATAGTTTTGGGTTTGCTTTCCATTTCTATCTTTTATTATTGTTATTATTATTTCATGTTTAGTTCTACCCTTGTACCCACTACTTGTCATTTTAGGTACGGGTCGGCTTACATACTGCAGGTTTTAGTAGGTGCTATCATGACTCGGCGAGTCGGGTCATAAAAAGTTAGTATCATAGTCCCAGGTTCATCGGTCTCATTTGTATAGAGCTAATACCTAGTAGATTTCTATGGATTGGTGCGGAGTCGTCTCTTTCCTATCTTTGGGAGGCTACAGGATGTCTTTAGGAATTCCACTCTTTTGTATCACTTTTGTGCAACCTGTGTGATATTGGTTTCTTGGAATCACACTTGTTTCACTGTTTATGAAGGATGGCTTATATGCGTCACGAGGCGGATCGGGGTAGGGGTCGACCTCCATTTACAGGTAGGGGTGCAGAACCACACCCAATTAGAGAGCAGTGTCCAGAGCCAATAGAGGATCCTCCAGCAACCTAGATTCCAGAGCAGTCGATGGGGTCGACACCAGCTCAACCACCACGTGAACAAACTATGGATCCAGAGCTATAGGCAGCCATTACTCCGATTTTGACAGTGCTTGGGGGCATCCAGTAGACCTCAACACCAGCACCAGCACCAACACCAACACCAGCACCAGCACCTGCGCCAGTATCAGCACCTGCAGCAGCACTAGGTCAGTAGGATCAGCCAGCAGTAGAGGCACCTCGGGCCCAGGTACAACCTGGGGTGCCCAGCCCGTGATTGCAGCCATAGCTATGCTGCTAGAGAAGTAGAAGAGGCTCGGAGTGTTGAGGATGCCCATGAGTTTCTGACTACTTGTCCTGAGTGGCTTCATATATACCTTGGGTCTTGGGGAGTCGAGAGGAACCGACTTCACTGCATATCAGCTGGATGGGCTAGCCAGATAATGGTGGCATACATTTATTAAGACTAACCCAGTTGGGTGTCATCGGGTCACTTGGACTTGAAAATACATTTATTATTGAGTTTGATGTTAATGATTGGGTTTACTTGAAAATTTCACCCATGAAGGGTGTAATGAGGTTTGGTAAGAAAGGGAAGCTTAGTCCCTGATATGTAGGCCCAGATCAAATTTTGAGACGTGTTGGTAAGGTTGCCTATGAGTTAGATTTTCCAAATTAGTTGGCATCGGTGCATCCAGTTTTCCATGACTCTATGTTGAAGAAATGTATTGGTGATCTGACATCCATAGTTTCCTTAGAAGGTTTGGGAATTAAGAAAAATCTTTCTTATGAGGAATTTTTGGTTGAGATTTTAGACCAGCAGGTCAAGAAGTTGAGAAACAAGGAAGTAGCTTTCGTGAAAGTGTTGTGGAGGAATCAATTAGTTGAGGGTTCTACTTAGGAGGCCGAGGCCAATATGATGTCCCTATATCCTCATCTCTTTCCTTCTACTCCTATTCTAGCTCGAGGTAATGAGTTCCTCATGGTTTGCTCTTTTTTTTGGAGTCATGTGTTTCATACGTTTCCATGATTTCCTTACTATTCATGAATTATGAAAAGTTCAAGTTTTGATAAAATGAGTCAATTTGATTTATTTCTACTTGCTTATGTGCACATGAGTATGATTTGTATGTAGACTACTTGATATGATGACATGAACATGTTTTAGCTTGGAGTGAAGTTTCCTCCTCGGATTTATGCATTTGAGTATGATTTTAGCTTGGAGTGATGTTTCCTCCTCGGATGTTAGCTTGGAGTTGATGTTTCCTCCTCGGATATGTGCATTGCATGCATGATGGGCTCTTAGATTTAGTTTTACCCCTCTTATGATATTTTTATATCGTCCTAGCTTGGAGTCGATAGTTCCTCCTTGGTTATATGCATTTAGACGAAGTGGCATTGTAGGTTAGGCTGATAGTTCCTCTCCTACTCTTTTAGTACTAGCTTGAATCTCATTCGAGGATGAATGATCCCAAAGGGGAGATATTGTAACACCCCGTATCCGAAAAAGGGAAATTTACCCATTTCCAGAAGTTGCAGGTGTCAACCCACGCTGGCCACCCACGGCCCGTGGATGGGATCGGGGACCGTAGGTGTGGTCAGTGGTTCACCACCTTGGCACTGCCCAGAAGGGGTCAGAACCATGGCCAGACCAACAGACTGTTGGTGGAACCACGGTCCGTGGTTGAGGCCTGTGGTCCAAGACCCTCCATTTGAGTTTCTGACCACGAACGATGAACGTGCAGGATGGTCTGTCGTCCTGACCATGGTCCGTCGTCACTGGCCGTTGGTGGGCAGCTGGTAGCTAAGTTTCTGGGGTAGTTGGGTCTTTTCCTTATTAATTAACTCCTATACTACATTGTTTTACCCTTCACTAAGACCCCTATACAAGTATTTTAACCCCCAAATTTCCCAATAGAAATCATTCTCTCAATTCACCAAAAAAGAAGAACTCTCTCAAATATTTCTCTCTCTATAACCTGAAGAAGAAAAAGGATTCAACCTAGGGTTTCAAGCCAACTCTCAATTTCTCCATTTAAGATTAGAAATTGGCTTCAAGGTATGGTAGTTTTCATCCATGAATTCCTTCTATTCATGGAGTTCCCAAATTCCTCTATTTCGAAAGGTAGAAATCCCCAATTGAGTTAGGGTTTTCTTCAATTAACATGAGTTCTTTTGATTATTGATTTATATAATTGAAATATGATCTCTTATGCATGAATTGATGAAATACTATGATTTTATGATAATTTCCCCCATGAACCCATGTAATCCCCATGTTTTCAAGTTTGCATACTTGATTTTCCTCATGTTGTTGTGCATTGAGTATGAGTTGCCTATAGACTTCATGAGATGAATTGATGAACATGCTTTAGCTATGCTTTTTTAGAGTAAATTGCATATGAGCTCTATGAGGTTGTGTTGAGCATGCTTTTAGCTTGGAGAAGGTAGTTCCGCCTTAAACATGAGAAATTTTGAAAATTCATGCATATTGGGTTGTTACATGTAGTTCCTACTTCCTTATGATGCATTTGAGTATGTTGAGCTTGGAGTTGATGTTTCCTCCTTATTTATGTGCATTGCATGCATAATAGGCTGATAGAGTTAGTTTCACCCCTCTTATGATGTTTTGAGAACGTCCTAGCTTGGAGTCGATAA